>PITA01002643.1:0-156477 GCA_004023965.1 Spilogale gracilis | reverse complement strand
GGGAAGCCTGCTTCTCCCTCTCTCACTCCCCCTGCTTGTGTTCCCTCTCTAGCTGTGTTTCTCTCTGTCAAATAAATAAAATATGTTTAAAAAAAAATTAAAAAAATAAAAGAACTTTATTCTTGAAAGAGGAATATCAGAAATAAATTAGGAAGTTTTAAATTAATTCTTAAAGTGCTCCTGTGTCATTATGATGAAGATGTATTATGAAATTGCATAATCTATATAAGAAAATTAGCCAGAGAATTCAATGCTAAATAGCATAAATTGATGCTGTATTTTGCAAGGCTTTTTTTTTAATTGAAATAATAGCAGAAGTTCAAATGATCAAAAATAAATACAGTGTGCAGATGCCACATTCAACCTTAAATGCGACTAACTGAGCCACAAAAATAACTGAGGGCACTAACAATTACACAGATGGGTATCAAGATGCTCTACTTGCAAAGGCCTATATAGAACAGAACACTTTTGGAGCTCAGCTGGGTGCAACAGAAGAAAACAAAGAAGTAGCCCCAAGGCTCATTGGCACCAGAAGAGACACATGAATAATTTCTTAAGGGACTTCATTGCAGGTCAGGATTACTAACAACTGAGAAGAGACTCAACAGGAAATATTTCCTGGAGGATGGGTCTTTTGAGGTGGAGGTTAGAGATGAAAAGAAGTATTCAAAGAGCGATAATGCATGGTTGAGCTCCAGGAAGAACAAACATTGCAAGAGGCCAAAAAGAGTGAACTTTCATGGAAAGTATAGGCTGATCTCATTTGTATTCTGGAGTGCAGGGCAGAAGAAGGGGATTCTTAGAAGTTAAGGATGGAAATAGTATTCAGTCATATCATATGAAACGGCTAGTATTCTATCCTTTTTGAACTACAAAATAAGAATTCATTCAATTCAACCCACTACATGGGAAAGGGGACCTTCAATGCCAACTTGAGGAAATTGTTCAGCATTTGATGAGAAACTATGGGGTGTATTTTGAATAGCAGACCACTCTGACCCAAACTGTTTTCAGGTGACTTACTTTATAGCTCTGTGTGAGATAGAGTGATGGGTGAGAGTATGCTAAAGAAGACATCACTTATGGGGCACCTGGGTGACTCTTTGTTAAGTGTCTGCCTTCAGCTCAAGTCATGATCCGGGAGTCCTGGGATTGAGTCCTGCATTGGGCTTCCTGCTTGGCGGGAGGCCTACTTTTCCCTCTGTCACTCCTGCTTGTGTTCTCTCTCTAGCTGTGTATCTCTCTGTCAAATAAATAAAATCTTTTAAGAAGAAGAAGAAGAAGAAGACGACAACGATGACAACATTACTTTGGAAGCTTTAATAAGATAATTCAGGAAATAATATAGGCTCAAAATGGATGTTGACAATGGGCATAAAAGAAGAGGTCATGAAAATGAAAGATGTTTCTGAGCTCAAAATCATAAGCAGGATATAGCAAATGCTTGATTGGTAGGAGGAATGAAAAACAGAAGGACTCAGTGCTGATGTTTAAATTTGATAACTGGAAAAATGATGGGAGAAAGGTAGATAAATACTGCTTGAGGAAAGAGGCTCTGTTTCATTCATCTTGTATCTCAGTCTCTTGCAGACTGTTTAATGCATAGTGGATAGCCAATAAGTGCTGACAGAATGAGGAAGGCAATAAAAAGTCAGGGGGCAGGTTTAGTCTATGATAGGCTGGACCTGGAAGCAGATGGGTCTGGTAGATGGCAGATCATGTTGGGCTAACACTGAGAAGTGAAACTAGGGAGAGAGGACGTGGACGACATTATGAAGAGAGAAAGCAAGAGGACCAGAAAGAATACTCTTGGCAGTACCCACATTTAAGATGTAGAATAAAGGATAGAAATTGACAAAGGTAAAGGAAGAACTATGTTTTTTGTTTGTTTGTTTGTTTGTTTGTTTTTAAAGATTTTATTTATTTGACAGAGAGAAACACAGCCAGAGAGGGAACACAAGCAGGAGGAGTGAGAGAGGGAGAAGCAGGCTTCCCGCCAAGCAGGGAGCCCGATGTGGGACTCAATCCCAGGTCTCCAGGATCATGACCTGAGCCGAAGGCAGTCGCTTAACCAACTGAGCCACCCAGGTGCCCCAAGAACTATGTTTTTTAAAGCAAAGAAAAAAGAGGACAGGTGAAATAATAGAAAATAAGACTAAAATTCAAATTCTGCAGAGAAGTTGAAAAATGAAAATAAATAAAATGCTGCTCAATAAAATGTTCAGTACATAAATGTTTTCTGTTATAAAAACAATAAATCCGCATTTTGTAAAATTTGTCAAATTTTGAAGAGTATAAAGGAAGGAAATAATAGCCGTCTATAATTATACAAGCTAGAGTCTATGGTTAACACTCTACGTGTTTAGCTTCCTTCTTTCCATCTATTGCATTTAAATTTACATAACTGGGATCAAAACAATACAATTTGAATTCTGCCCTTTTTTCCCCACTCAGAGTATCTTAAACATCTCAAAATATTTTTTCACCTGTGTAATATTATTTTATGAAGACACTGGGCATGCTTCTTTCCTCTTGGTTCCCAATTTTTTACTATCATCTTCATGCTGTAATAGAATGAAATATTTTACTCTCACATGACATTTCACATTATTTCCAAGGGTTATTTCCTAACAACAGAATCACTGTATTTTATATTGTCAAATTTCTGGTCAAATATAATTTGATGGTTTCTTTTTAAAAATTTTTTAAAAGATTGTATTTATTTGACACATAGAGAGAGAGCGCACAAGTAGGCAGAATGGCAGGCAGAAGGAGAGGGAGAAGCAGGCTTTCTGCTGAGCAAGGAGTTCAATGCAGGACCTGATACCAGGACCTTGGGATCTTGACTTGAGCTGAGGGCAGAGGCTTAAATGATAGAGCCACCCAGGCACCCCAATTTGATGGTTTCAAAATTAGCCTCACCTTTCCTTCAACCAAGAGAATCTAGGATGACATTAGCACCTGCCGTGTGCCAACCTTTGTGACAGGCACTTTAATTATCGCAGTGACTCTGTACATTCTGTTATCTCCACTTCAGTGGAGGAACAGAGACTGAGTTGTGCAAGTTTCAGGGCTCGTTTTGAATCTGGGTTTGACTCCAAACCAATCAAACTGTGGCAACAGAAGCAAACTCTTGAGAAGTGAATGAGTGAATAAGGATATAAAAGCAATAGGAAAAGACATTTCAAAGGTCTAGGATTCAGTGTGATGCAGTGGAACTTTACTGTTAGTGACCTGGTAAGTCCTAAACTGAAGGGAAGGCACATATAGAGAGGTGTTAGGCATGTAAGCAGCAGAAGAAGAACATTATAGAAAAGTTCCTGAAAGAAGGAGACAATACAGAAAAGGATTTAGTCTTAGCAAACAAAATTCATCTTTTCTATAGATAAAAGCAAGAGTAAAGAGAGTGAGACTTTTCTAGTGGTAAAGGAAAGATACGGGGACGCCTAACTATCAGCTGGACATCTCAGACTAGGAGAAAATCTACTTATTCATTCTGTGAGTATTTATTGAACACCAATTCCTCAACCTTTTCCTGTCCTGATGAAACTTTATTTCTGGGGGTGGGGGATAATCAGTTGGTGAACAAATAAAATTAAGAGATTACTCGGGGGGCGCCTGGGTGGCTCAGTTGGTTAAGCAACTGCCTTCGGCTCAGGTCATGATCCCGGAGATCGAGCCCCACATCGGGCTCCCTGCTCGGCAGGAAGCCTGCTTCTCCTTCTCTCACTCCTCCTGCTTGTGTTCCCTCTCTGGCTGTATTTCTCTGTCAAATAAATAAATAAAATCTAAAAAAAAAAAAAAAAAAATCTTTAAAAAAAAAAAGAGATTACTCGGGCAGCCCTGCAGAGATGGATGATAAGGTGATAAGAGTAGACATTGAGAGATCAGCTCTTCAAATCTTAAATGGAGATGAAAAAAAAAGAAGAAAGAAACAGATCAATCAACTGGGGATCCCATTAAAATGCAGATTCAGAATCATTAGTTGTAAGGAGGAACCTGAGAGCCTCCATTTTAACAGACTCCTAGGTAATGTTGATACTGCTAGACTGTGTGCCACACCTTAATCAGCAAGAGGTTAGAAGAAAAATTAGAGAGGATTAGAGAAGTCCTTATGAGCAAGTCAAATGGAAACCCTTCTGTCCATGCAGCAACACTGCATAATTTCACACCTCTTTGATGGTGAGAGAATTGTCCTTTTCTTTCTGACCTTTTTCAATTCCAGCCAGTTGTTTTATGAAAGAGCCATTAAACAAGGCCTAATGAGCTACTGGCATTTCTCTTTCTGCCTATGCTCAATATTTATTATGCCGAATAGTGAATTCTCCTGGCTCAGGTTTGGGGGTGTGTTTCCTTATAACACTCAGCCAGTTTCTTAACTGCAGCTCTGTTTCCTTGTTTCGTGATTTCTTTGAACTTCTAACTTCCTCTCTGCCTTGGGTGCTCAGCCCAGTGCCAGCCTGCTAAATTCTCTGCCTCCCTCTCCCAACACTTGACATCCCTCCTGTCCTGCTGTGTTTTGTAAGAAGCTTCTGGGTGTCTGCATCTCATCTTCTTGCCACCCACCTCCTCACACAAGCCTTGGGGGACTCTACTTCAAGCCTCAGGGTACTCCTGAGTATTGACAATGGTCTGTGGTTTAAAGAATTGATCTTTGGTGGAATGTTTTGGTTGGTGGCAGCAACGTGCATTCCTTTGAGGAAAGAATGTGTGTGTTTGTAGACAATTAGAGTGTTCCAAGGGGCTAAGGGTTTACAAGAAGCATTGACAGACTGGAGGATGTTATCTTTCTGTCTCCACCACAGGCTCTTAATCCTCTTCTATATATGCAAGAACTTAGGAACATCTACCTGTTTGAGTCCTCCCACACCACACCTTGCAGCTATAAAATAGCTAAGAAAATAAGCAATCAAATAAATATGGCATACTCATCCATCAGGGAAACACCTTAACTGCATATCAAACATTTGTGTTGTCCTCACACTTACTAGCATGTCTCCTTTGTTTAAAGGGCTGCTTCTATCTCTAGATAGAAGCCATGCCCATGACCAGATCTGTGGTCTTTTGTCAGCTTAATTTTGTCTTTTGGTGTTTACTTAAACAGCTAAGTAGACGTGAGCAGTGTCATTAGAAACTTTGAATTTAAAATCCAGTGAAATACTGGTTTTCATATGAACAGAAGTCAACTTAAATGGATAACCATATTTCTTCAAGGAGAATACTTAGGAAGGCACTTGGGGAAAGAAGTCAGGTCACGGGCATCTTTGCATTCACTATGCTGTCTGCTTAGAAAGGCCCTTGATGCGCGTGCCACGTTGAAGCTAAGAAAATGAGTGTTGCACAAGGGTGTGTGTGTGTGTGTGTGTGTGTGTGTGTGTGTGTGTGTCTGTGTGTGTGTGTGTGTCTGTGTGTACCTGTAGTCTTTTATAGTGGACAGCACTGGTCTTTGCATAATGAAACTGGAATTGGTAAAATACTCAGAATTTGAATACCATGCCTATGCTTTTTTGACATTTATTCAATAGTTAAGAGTCTCGGAGTAGCATAGGATAACCTCTGGTCTTCCTGACAAATTTTTCTTTTCTCTCAAAAAAAAAAGTTTGAATCAATCCCCTTTTTTTTGTGGATTCCATTTGGGTCTGCCTCAGATGGTTCAAATTAACCTTCCTTCAGATTCTCTCCTAGTGTTAATGACTTTGGGTTATGACTATTTAAAGCAGCCAGATATTCACTGATCTACATCTGGCAATTGTTAAACTAAAACTACTGTATTTAACTCTTACAACCAAAATATATCTCCTTATAATGAATAGGAACCTAAGGGATGATGTTTCTTTTCAGGAAAATCTTATATTTTATTTCCAATGTGAACAATATTTCTATTTTGTGTTCTTTAAAAGTATCTTCTTGCTTATTGTAGGATTTTCTCCTGGTAAGATTTCCTAGTTGTATATACAGAATAAGATACAACCTGTAGGCATTAAGGATTCTCTCAGTACCTAAGAGTAGCTAATTAACATGATTTTGAGTATAACTGCAAGTGAATCTATGATATTATTAATCTTAAAAATAAACTAAACTGCCTTAAATTGTGGAGACAGAAATCCCTAAAATAATTGACTTTTAAGATTACATTGGTCATGGAGGAAATAAGACATCCGACAATGAAAAAATTTTAAAATAATACAAGAACTTATAGTCCTAAGTGAGTCCAATAATTGGTCAGACTGCTATCCTTTTCTTCTAAAAGATGGTGGATAGTTCGATAGGTCAAAGGGAAGTCATAAATATAATATATAGTTTAATGTGTGCATGCATTTTTAGTTGTTTCTTATGTTGTGCTCGCAAAAGTCTAAGATATCAACTTTGGTTTATAAAATTACTGTAATAATCCAACCAGCAAAGAAGTAGCATTTAGACTTTAAGAAAAAAATTTCTGTACCACTTTTTAAGTCATACAAACCATATGACCTCCCAAAACTCACAGCAGTCTCTGGAATGGGAATGGCAGATCTTGTTGTTATATTTATTACAGATGAGAAAACTGAAGTTTGAAGAATGCAAATGACCTACCCAAGTCCCTCCACTAAGAAACGGTAAATCTTTGGCTCATATTTTTGTTCTGACTCTAAAGCTTTTACTTCCTACTAATATGCAGCCAAAGCAGATAAATGAGTGTACTGTCCCAAATAAGGAATATTTTAACAAAACACTGACTTGATTGCTGAAATAAGGAACACATTCAGGGGTAGCCCTGGCCTGGGATATTGCTCTGCTCTCCCAAAAGACTTTTGCCTTTAGAGTCCTGGATTAGTATGGCATGAAGCTCAGTAAATACTAGTAAAAATAGCAGTTGTTACTGAAATGGCTTTACACTTTTCAGTATGAAAAGGAGATCAGACTAAATATATCACAGAAAATGTAATCTTAATGATTTAAAAAGCAGTTGACAGAGAGATAGATTAAGAAGAATTCTTTGTTTTAAGTTTCACAGCATTTTAAGCAAGTGGTAAATAACTCAGCAAGAATCTAGGATCACAAAGAAAATGATTACAGCTTCAGAAAATCAGATCTATAGAGCATCTTTGATTTGCCTATTTTTAGGATAATTATAAGAGTCTATAAAGAATAAGCTGGAAACTATGGATTCCAGTTCTGATCTCAGCTGTACAAAGGAAAGGGTAACATATATAAAGAAAATCATGGGGGTGCCTGGGTGGCTCAGTTGGTTGAGTGGCTGCCTTCGGTTCAGGTCATGATCCCGGAAATCCGGGATCGAGTCCCACGTCCGGCTCCCTGCTCGGCGGGAAGCCTGCTTCTCCCTCTCTCACTCCCCCTGCTTGTGTTCCCTCTCTAGCTGTGTTTCTCGCTGTCAAATAAATAAAATCTTAAAAAAAAAAAAAGAAAGAAAGAAAATCATAACCTCAGGGACCACTGAGTATAGTTAGGGCTGAGATTAGGTGTCTCCCGGCAGACGGCAATAGGCATGGGTCCACTGGGGACATTGTCCTTGCAGTGACCTATCTCTTCCCCAAACTCTCCTTTCAATCATCTTCATCCAGGCTCTCACTATAGCTGCCACAGTTGCTAAAATGCTTTTGTCTTGTCTTCCTGCCCCAAACACAATCATCCCATTAATCTCTTAGACAGACTGTTAATACAAACTCTTCTTTGGCTCTTATTTGCTCTCTTGAGTTGTGTTGACCGGTAAGTATGGAGGCAGCTAGCCATACGCAACTATTTAAATCTAAATTAATTAAAATTAAAATAATGGAAATTTCACCTCCTTAGGCATACTAGCCACATTTCAGGTGCTCCATAGTCACATTATCATTATAGAAACATTGTCCTTACAGTCTATTTCCATTGTGACATAATTTTCATTGGAGAGGGTTAAACTGGAGCATAACCACACCCCTCATGCAAGCACCCAAGGCCTACATTGACCTCTCCTTATCCCTGACTACCCTTGGCACACACTTCCCACTCCATATATTTTTCTCCTCCTCTTCCTCATCACCATTACTACAATTATAATTAAAATATTAATAACCCTTGTTTATTTAGTCCATATTATGTGCTAAGTACATACATTTTCAGAAAAAGAAGGGGTGGGTAGAGGAAGAAGAAAAGGAAGAACTTATAGAATGAGGTTTTTTGATCCCCATTTCACAAAAGAGGTTTAATGAAGTCATGTATATTTCCCAGAGATAAAAAAGGTTATTAACAGTGGAGCTCAAAGAAAAGCCCAGGTCTATCTGCCCTCATAGCCATAGTGTTTTACCCTATACCAGTGATTCTTAAACAGACACAATTTGCCCCTTTTGTCAGGGGTTATTTGGAAATGACCATTTGAAATTATATCTTTTTAACTTAGAGAAAATTTCCTCTTTTTTTTTCCTGCTGTCCCTGACTCTGTTTTATATTTAGGAGATTCCTATTGATAAATGTTGGACTTACTGGACTGATCTGTTTTAGCTCCTTTTTCACATATTTTTAAAATCCCCTTTTCACTTTTTCTACATTCAGGTTTTTTCCTCTTATCAGCTGAATTATTATTCACCTCTAGCCCAGCCAAGTCTATTTTTAATTAATTCATGAACTACTTATTTGAGAAATCATATATTAATTTCCAGGAAATTTTCTTATCCTCTAATTGATACTTTTCTAAAATTCATTTTTGGAAGGAAGTTCATTTTAAAGTATACAATATTCTTTCAAATCTCTCTGAGAAGGATAATTGTATATTCCCTTGTTCCCGAATTATCTCTATTTCCTCAGGAGTCATTTAAAAAAATGTTTTTCTTGTTCATATTGTTAGTTTTTCTCAAATGTCTTGATTTGAGGATTTGGGGGGGGTTTGTTTTTATGTATGAAGAACTGGGCTGAGGATGATAGGTAGCTGCTGCAAGTTTCCCCTGCAGTGAGGCAGATCTGTACCTCCACTCACCATGGAGGCTGCCTGCAGGTCATGGGTAAGGGAGCAGAGTCTGTCAGGAAGCAGGAATCCCTGCAGGAGCACGGAGATGCAACTGGCAAATGAGCAGGTTAGGATCCCTACAATTGTTTCAATTTCGCATAGATTTGTCTTTACTAGACCTGGTTCCCAAATTGATCACTTTCTTTCATGAAAGATTAGTTCTTGTTTTTGCCATTGGGGGCAAAATCTTCTGTCACTAAAAATGTAGCAAGGGAGAAGAATAGAAAGGGTCCCAATTGTTCTGAATATCTTTCTTTTTTCTTTCTTTCTTTCTTTCTTTCTTTCTTTCTTTCTTTCTTGTAGACTTTTAAAATTTATTTATTTTAGAGAGAGTGTGTGCGAGCAGAGGGAAGGGACAGAGGAAGAGGGAGAGAGAGAATTTCAAGCAGACTGTGCTGAGCTTGGAACTGATGCGGGCTGGATCTCAGGACAATGAGATCATGACCTGAGCCAAAATCAAGAGTCAGACACTTAACTGACTGAGCCACCCAGGTGCCCCCTGAATGCTTTTCTTTCTTTTTTTTTTTTTTTTAAGATTTTATTTACTTATTTGACAGAGAGAGACATAGCGAGAGAGGGAACACAAGCAGGGGAGTGAGAGAGGGAGAAGCAGGCTTCCCGTCAAGCAGGGAGCCCGATGTGGGACTCGATCCCAGGTCTCCAGGATCATGACCTGAGCCGAAGGCAGTCGCTTAACCAACTGAGCCACCCAGGTGCCCCCCTTGAATGCATTTCTTAATGAATTGCTATGATAGTCTCACAGCCTCCCTGGACCTTGTATTTGAAAACTCTAAGCTTGACGTTTCTCCAGGTTTCCTTGTGATGGACCTGCTGTTAACTTGGGCCTCCTTGCAGCAGTTTCTTCTTTCTTTCTCCATCTATATTCTGACTTCTAGGATATCTTCAAAAATTTTTGTTAGGGTTACATTATTTTTCAACATTTTTATTACTTTAATAATAATTAGGAAAAAGGAGAAGTGTGTGTGGTAACTCCTCCATTACCAACCATATGTAATATTCTTTATTATGAATTTTTATAGCATCAGTCTAAGTCTGTACACTTTTACATGTATCATTCCAGTGTTCTATCTTTCCTATTTACTAGCTAGTGGGCAAAATTACTTTCCTTTCCTGGGCCTTTTGTTTTCTGTAAAATAAAGTTCATATCTGATTTTCAGGGTTGAGATGGAACATAGGAATATATGTTGAAAACTGTACCATAGAAAATAAATGTAAGCTCTCTCTCTATATAAAGCTTCCTCATAGGTCCAGAGTAACAAATAATGCAAATGTGGAGAGTAGCCATTGTTACAAGAAAACTCTTTCCCTATGCACTGGGAAATGCAAGTGATGTCAACTTGAGGCTGGAATAAAACCCAATGTGCAGTGCAAAAGAACCAGAAATTATGTGTTAATAGCAATAATAAAATAAGCAATTGTTCATGGATATATTTTACACCTCATGGAAAACCCAAAGACAAAAGTGGACCAAGAATGTGGTTGATGTACTATAGTTCACTTAAAACAAATGTGAATTTTAGGTTTGGCAAAGAGCATATAACTTAATGTTGTGTTATCGATCCCATTTGCTTGGAAAAATTAAGAATGTGAATATTTATGATACTAATGAGTATAATTTATTGTTGCTAATTAGCTGTCCCTGAAATATCACTGATTTAAGGTGGCTTCAGTTACTTGAAGGATTTTTGCTCTGTCAGTCAAGACATGAAGCACCAGTAAAAGGAAAATAAAGAAAATGAGAATAACAGTAAAGTTGAAGAAATGGTAACAGAAAATTAAATGTAGAAAAAACGTTAAGTCCCAGAAGACTTTGATTTCAAACTACTGAGACCCATTCATGGAAAATTGATGAAAGGAGTATTTTCCCTAAATTATTATTAAACCCGCATCTTATTGATAGCCTTTATTCTGAGAAACAAACAGAACACATCAAACAGACAAAACAGAATAAATCAATATGAATGTATGCTGAGTGATGCAGCTATGATTCACTCTCCAACTGTTATTAATTCTCATTTTCTGCATGTGGTTATTACATTCTGAGGTTGAATGTCTGTAGAGGATAAGGCACCAGCCATAGTTAAATGTTAATGGATCCAGTGAATAATTTAAATTCAAGGCTTCATCCAAAGGAATGTGAATAAAATGCATTTGTTTGGCTTTTTATGGTCACTATTAAAAGTAAAGGAAATGAAACCATAAACAACTATGCTCAAATATTGGCATAGCTAAGGCTGCTTTGTAGCAGTAGAAAGCCATATTTATTGATGGGGGAGCTCTGTTTAACGAACCCAGTCTATCTTGATTAGCACTGAGGTTTAAAAATGCACTTGGCAACGTAGACAAAATGTGGAATGCTAATTCAAAGTGAGTTTATTCCAATGTATTTTAATTTTCTGTTGTTGTAAAGGGCCAGTATAATTCATAAGTGTAATTTTTTCCTACTTCATCCTTAAGGCCTTAGCCTATGGTTAATGTGATACCAATTACTTTTGCCCCCAATATTGATTATCTCCTTCTTCCTCAATAATAATAGGACCCCTGCTATTTGGAGGTTTTGTGGACACATGGGCACTCAGAATAAGATCCAGAATTCCAGCCTCCCTGGCAACTAGGTGGAACCTATTTGATTAATTTTCAGCCAATAAGATATGAACTAAACTTGTCTGTGACATTAACTCCTTAAAAGGAAGGAGTGCACTCTTCATCACTCTTTCTTCCTATCTGACAGTAGGAAGGAATTCGGACTTGATGGCTAGAATTTATGCAATCATGTTGAATATGATATAACCTTGTAGCTAATTTCCATTTTTTTGAAGCCACTATTATTTGGAGTTCTTTCATAATTTACAGCCTACCCTAGTCATCATTTGTATTACAATCTTACAATTTTTTACAATTTTATAGTTACTTTCAAAGCTCTGAAATGTCATTTTATCAAGTGTCATTGTTCTTTATATAAATAACGTTTATATTAAAAATGTTACTTAAAGGGGCACCTAGCTGACTCAGTTGTTAAAGCCCGCCACTCTTGATCTCAGTTTGTGAGTTCTCTACACTTTGGATGTAGAGCTTACTTAAAAAAAAAAAAAAAAAAAAAAAAAAGTTATCTAAAATATACTAGTCTAATCGGTTACCAAGTCCTATAATTCTACTTCCTAGGTGGTTTTCTTTCTCTTTTTTTCCTTTTTTTTTTTTTTAAAGATTTTTATTTATTCGACAGAGAGAAACACAGCCAGAGAGGGAACACAAGCAGGGGGAGTGAGAGAGGGAGAAGCAGGCTTACTGCCGAGCAGGGAGCCTGATGTGGGACTCGATCCCCTGTCTCCGGGATCATGACCTGAGCCGAAGGCAGTCGCTTAACCAACTGAGCCACAGGCGCCCCCTAGGTGTCTTTCAAAGCCATCCAGTTCATCCATGGCCCCAAGGGCTGTACTAGTTTCCCATCCCCTCAGATATCGGACCACAGTGATGACTGCCTGTGCCAACTCTTGATCCGCACAAGCCAATATACACACTGTCACTGGACCCACCTTTTAAAGATACAATCTAATCATGATGTTTCTGTGTTTGATGCCATAGAATTCATAATAAAGTCAGAAATCTGGCCCTTCTGGCTGACTCTTCAGCTCCATCCTGGCTTTATTACCTTGAGGCTATTACACATGATTTTATTCTCTTTGCAGGGAACACTCTTTCTACATCTCTTCCGTCCTGCTTTACTCCCACTTACTTAAGTCCTGTTCACTGGTTAGGTGTGAGGTCTCCCCGATAAGCCTTCTCTCAGCCTCTTTTTTCACAGATCTGCTCACTAGACACTACCAAAGTGCTCTGCCTTTCTTTTATTTGTGCTTATCGGTTGTATGCATATTTCCTCAAGACCGGACCCTCCATGACTGTGTGCCTCATGCTTAACTAGAATCTCAGAACCAACCGAGCCGACTGGTACAGAGTAGGTCCTCAAACAATGATGTTGACTAACAGACTGATTCCTTATTCTCTTCTCTTTCCCTAAAAAGCGTATCTGATATCCAAAGTTCCACTTGACAAAATCCCATCCATCCTCTAGATCATCAAAACCATGTATGTGTTCTCTCCTTTTAATTAGATATTTACTTTATTCCCATCCCTTTTTATGACTTTATATATTTTTTTAGAATAGTTTGACGTTTGCAACAAAAAGAAAGAACAGGGATTTCCCATATATCTGCTTCCCCCACAGAGGCATAGCCTCCCCCAGGATCAGCCTCAGTCACCAGAATGGTACATTTTCCACCAAACATGACCACCGACCATCATAATTCACCCAAAACCCATTGCTTACCTTAGGATGCACTCTGGTGTTGTCCATTCAGTGGGTTCAACAAATGTATAATGACATGTATCTAACATTGTAGTATCATATTGTCAACTACCTTTAAAATCCTCTATGCTCTTCATTCTCCCCTCTCTATCAATATTTACTTTTCTTGTAATCATATGCTAGACTTTAATTGCAGTTATTTGTGTCTGTGGGTTTTTTTTAACAGTTATTTGTTAACAGAATTCTAAATTTTGGAGGGAATACATTCTAGAAAATATAGCCTTTTAGAAAAGTTTTTTTTTTTTTTTAAATTAACAGCCTCAATTTAAAAAGTGATTTCTTATAATGCCTTTATCCCAACTGAGTAGGCATTTCTGGAGACTATGGCTATTACTGCCTTTTCAAGCAGAATGTCTATCATGCTAAAGGCATTTAACGAACGCTGTTATAATGTAGTGAAGTAAGTACATACTTTGAAGTTAGATACCCTTGGGTTCAAAGCCAAGCCATGCCCCTCATCAGCTGTGAGAAATCGAGAATTTATTAAGCCTCAGTTGTATAAAACCGGAAGGACAATACCAACCTGATTAGGCTTTGCAGGACTTAACAAAGGTAATTTGCATAACAGAAGCCCTGTAATTGGTAGCGATTATCACGACTTTCTAAGTTTTCATTTCTCCATCCTCTTCGCAACAGACAAGGCAGACACTTGGCTCAATCTTTATGTTGTTTGGAAGCTGACGGATATAAGTTTGATAAAGACAAGGCCTAATGTTAAATAAAAGATAAGACCCGTAAGAGAAGTGTTGAAGGTACTGTACAATTTTGCTTATCATGCCTCTTTTCTCCTTTCTGCCCACTCTACTGCCATAGATAAGTAAATAAAAACAAACAGGTGAATAACAGCAAGGCAAAAAATGAAATTATGTTAAATCATCCAAGTCTGCAGAAAGGCCTGGAAATTATCTACATTCTAAATTACACCACCTGAGGCCACGCTGCTTTCTGGAAAGAAGCTGGCTTGGGGAGATGTTAAGATTTCAGCTGTCTCCGCTGAGGTTTATCTGCAATGCAGATTTTTCTGAGCCTTTCCTAGCTATTTCAGCCTCCAGACCGACCAGCTGCTCACGGCCTGCCCCGCTGGCTTAATAGGATTTGTCTTCCCTACAGCCTGTTTCCAGGGGTGTCTGCCACCAGAACATGTCCTGCATAAACATTGTCCCTCCCAACTTAACATCAAAATCCCTACCGATCCCCAAAGTTAAAGGGTCCATTGTTGCCTGACTCCAAGAAAGGTAAATTTAGTGAGGAATTATTTTCTGCACTCTGCCTCTTGCTTCACACTTGTTGTGTTTTGCAGAAGATGTCAGTCCCTGTTGCAGAATAAAGAGCTGCATGCCTCCTTGCAGCGCTGGTGGAGCTGGACCCTGGGGGTGAGCTTGGAGGCAGCTACCTGGAGTTTGCAAGCTTGGTGCCCCCACCCCCTGCAGCCAGGTGTTAGTGCTGTTCAGCTATGTCACTTCATATACTCTGATCTTCCCTCTCAGAGGGACTCACCAACTGGTTGAATCAGGATTAGGACCATAGCACCTTTCCTGCAGGTTAAGGTGATGCTTTCTTTATGTGCACAGATTGGTGCTCAAGTTTTTATAACTGGGCAAGCATATTGTGAGAGGCCCATAGCTTTGATCAGCCTTCTCTCTCTGACAGCTGTGTACTCTGGCCAGCAACTCTATAGGGAGAGGTTTCCCACCAGTAAATGTCAATAATCCTTACTTCAAAACTGTGAGAAATAAATATCAAATGGATTATGAAGTGCTTAGCAAGATTGTCAAGTACTTAATACATCTTCATTTTTAAAGACTTACATTTTGTTTCTACAAATAAAAATTAGATGGTAAAACAGACTCTACTTAATGACATTTTACTACAATTGGGTACTTGGAAGTGGAATAATAGTGGCTGGTATTCCAGTTATTTTTATTTGTAGTTAGTGATAAGCACTACTTATAGATAGTTCATTAATCTTTTTCCAGTTTTTCCTTGTTTTTCTCTTTAGTCATATAATAGAGTGAATTATTTTCAGAACATTTCATGAAGAAGTGTCTCATTCCTTCTACATCTCACATTAAAAAAATAATTTTCCTTTTAGACTTTAACCATATTTCATATTTCTGGGAAATGAATTTTTTTGTATTCAGAGGGAAAATTACTTATCTTCATAAGATATTTAATAATCTTTAAAGTATTGTTTTTTTAAAAAAGATAAATAGGTCCTCCTTATTTAGAAAGAGAACAAACTAATGAATTATATCTGAAATGCAGTAGGTTTGGAAGTCAATATGCTATAAAGGTATGCTCCTGGGAGTTTTTATTTCTTTAGTGTTTGTTCCCCATGTGTCGCTAATGACTTACCAAGTGTGTAAATGAGAAGACTTCTGATTGATTCTGGTTTCATCCATAATGGTTCTTGAGTCTCCTATAAACCAGTTCTAGGAAGATCAAATTACATTGGGCTGGCAAAGTATTTTTCTGCAAAAGAAGACCTGCAGATAAGAAAGGATAAAAGGTTTCAGCATCTTAGTCTCCTTTGAAGGAGTACTAATATTTTTAAAATAAATCTTGAAGATTTACACTTTGTATCTACAAATTAAAATTAAATTATAAAACAGATGACTTGACAACATTTGAGGAAAGAGGTGGTTTACTTGTGTGACATGCATTAACTGTCCTATAAGGTTCAACTTCATAAATTCCTTTTGTCACAGGCATGCGGTGTGAAAAATCTCCCAAATTCGTTTATATATCATCTGCCTCAAGCATATAATGTGGTTGTTGTTGTTTCTCTAGACTAGTTGTTTGGCTTTTGAATTTTATCTAGTTTAAAAAAGAAATTGACCACCATGCCTCACCTTTAGTTCAGCTCAAGCAAGGTTCAACTATTTGCTTTTTATATTCCCTTAATATAAATATTCCCTCAATATGAAGCAGACCCACTCTCAGTTAAAAAGAAAAAAAGCTGGCAGATTTCACTTACTCTTGGGGTTAAAAATATGATTGACTTTTTTTTTTAAAGATTTTATTTATTTGAGAGAGACAGAAAGAGAAAGAAAGCACCAGTGGTGCAGAGGGGCAAAAGGAGAGGGAAAAGCAGACTCCCTGTTGAGTGGGAAGCTCACCATGGGACTTAGCTCAGGACTCTAAGACCATGACTTGAATCAAAGGCTCAGATGGGCAGCCAACTGAGCCACGAGGTGCCCCCATAATTGACTTTTAAAGCAAATATAAAAGCTATTAGGGTTTTTTTCTTTTTCCCCCTCAAATACATTTAGAGAGAATTAACAAGGGATGGCAAGGAGCAGTGGGCTACCTGTTCAGTGATGAGCTAAGTGTGGCTGACCATTCTTTGCATGTTCTGCTTCAGCCAGACTCAGAGCTACTGTGGTTTCCCTTGCTGTTGGAAGAACTGAGCTTTCTGTCAGCTCAGTGGTTCAGGATCCCAGCACTTTGAAGAGCTAGTGTAAATAGGAAGATAAAAGCAAAATTGACTGTAAACTTCTATTACTAGTATTTACAATTAATACTTACTACCAAATAAAAGTACACATTTGCACTGGGAATCTCTTTTCATCAGCTCATTGAACAGGAAGCAGCTCTTCTAACAACTGAAAGAGACCAAGTAGACTCGGGTTCTTATAAAAACCTTCGTGGGTTTTGAGCACACCAAAACTAGACCAATTCTCCAAGAGAACTTTTGTAAATGTGAATTGCTTCCTATGGGGCTTGGTGTCATTTCTCTAAAATTATACATTGGGAATTCTCTACCAAATTTTAAATGGCTTCATAACTTGCCTTGTTTTCTGGAAATAAGAAACAGCCTGACAAGAGATACTCTGGCAACCAGACTTCTCTGGGAGCCCTAAGAGGGAGGCTAATGACTCAGGCAGACACCTCATGTTCAAAAATCAATGGCTTGAATGGAGCCCATATACAACAGAAACTGTTTAGTCTTAAATATCCGGGGGCACCGGGGTGGCTCAGATGTTGGGTGTCTGCCTTCGCTCAGGATGTGATCTCCAGGTCCTGGGATCAAGCCCTACATCAGGCTCCGGGCTCAACAGAGAGTCTCTTTCTTTCCCCTCCTTGTGTTTTATCTTTCAGTATCTCTCTGTCTCAAATGAATAAATAAAATCTTTTAAAAAAATCCTTAAGATTTTTAAGATAAGGTGAAGTATCCTTAAGTAAGCAGATCATGGGCTGTGCACGGCCACTTTTCATCTAACTCCAGCCAGGAGTCAAACTGGCTTCAAGCGTGGTCACAGTGGTAGTTGGTTGAACAGGACTGCCTTTCCAAACAGACCTGAGGCTAAGACGTGTCTGGGAAAAATACACTCTTCATTTAAAGTTGAAGTAAAATGTGGCAACTACACTATGGCATGGCTATTTTTTTTTTCTACCTAGTATGTCCCCCATGACTGATGCCTAGGAAGACCATGACACTAATCAATAATCAGCAGAGAGCATTATCACCTCTAGTGTACCTTCATGGTTACTGTCTTATTTGATGTTCAAACTTGAAAGTGGAGCTTAGCACAGTCAATGGCATGTACATGAACAATATCCTTCCTAATGATGTTCCACTGACCTTTGGTATCTAGAGAAAAACAGGCACAGAGAAAACATTTAAGGGTGTACTTTCAAAGCTTTTCTGCTTGATGGAAGGCAGTTCCTTTGGCTCAATGTTAATAGCTAAGTGGGGAGAGGGGTCATCCTCCCTCTTTCATCCCTGTTTAGCCTTTGCTCATCTCTTTGTATCCCCTGTTTGTGGCCAAATACCCCAATGGCCGCAGTTTTTCACATTTTTGGCAGAATCTCAATTTTCTAAATAAATGCAATGCTATATAAGAGGACCTTTCTTTTTAGTAACTGGTCTGATCTTTTCAGCAGTGGAACAACCCACAAGTGTTGTTACTGGTTTTGAAGTTGATGTAACGATCTAAAGGATGTGTGTGCTCAGGTGGCAAAAGACAGATTTGGGAGAGTTTATGTAATGCCAAGGTAAAGCCAGAGATGTCCTGCTTTTGCAGGACAGAGGAATGAGCAATTGCCCAGGGGGACATGTTATGCATTCCAGCGAGCTAAGGGTTCTGGTTTGCTGAGCTGTGGCGTGTCCCATGGTCTGCTAGAGGATTTTATTTTGCATACCATGTGCATTCACTAGTTTGCATTAATTTGTCTCTGAGAGTCACTGGATCTCTTCAGCATTAAGGAGAGGTACTAAAAAGAAGGCTGTAGATTAGGGTGAAGACCAAGAAAGATGAACAGATTTTACTCTTAAAATGATTGCATTTGTTTAATCATAGCTTCAAGTTAGTATTCCCAGTAGATAACAAGATATTCATTAAATTTGTGACCAGTGCCCTTGAAACAAGAATGCTGTACAAATCCCTGTCTTAATCTGCCCTGATCCAGATGAGCTAATTCGGTAGTCTGGCCCTTGCATTAGCTACAGGGACTGTCACACAAGGCAGTTCAGTGTGCTGTCTACATAATCATAAATTGTAGCAGAAAGGATTTTGCTCCGATGTCTCAAGAATCTTACCTATATTCATTTTAGTGATTCATTTGTTCTCCGGTATGAGCATCAGTAGTTAAAATAGTATTATAACTAAAAAAAAAGGGAGATGTTCTTAATGTGACCATCTTTCTCTTGGAAACTCTTTGTAAAAGATTTCCATAAAATTGTCCTTGGTATTTTGCTGGAGTAACTTACAATGGCAGTCTGTTTTATGGAGAGCAGTTGGGATTTTTCCATATTATGCAGACAGGCAGACCAATAACCCTGTGCATATGAATCTTGTTTGTGGGGAGAACACTGTTAGGTTCTTTTATTGCTTAAATAAAAATAACAAATAATTATCCTTATGTAAAAGAAAATACTGATAATTATAATTTGCCAGGCACGTTATATATGGAGACAGGAAAGACAAGTGTTAGTGTCAGCAAATCACAAAAACAATACTCTTCAGACTGAAATAAACTCCCACATCTAACAGCCACTCCACAGAAATCCTAAAAACTTCAGGGGCTGAACAAAACTGTAGAGTTATGATATATTAGGCATAATCAGAGAGATGGAGATTTTAAACATAGTCCAGAATTCCCCACTTTATTTTAGTTAGTGTAGCAGAAATATACTGAGAGAGAGAGAAGAGATTGAAAGAGAATGCACAAATGAATAAATAAACTCTGAAAGGAAAATATTTAGGTAGAAATCATTAAGTCTTGTAGGAAACAATTTTTAAAATTCAAGCTGCTTCTAGTTCTATTCATTAGTAGTCTCCACTTAACTATTTTGGTGAGACTCAAGTCAAGTCAGTATCCTAGGAAGTTCTGTATGACTTTTAGACAACAGTTATGGAAAAGGATTTATTCAAAGTGAGCTGTTTTGCATTCGACATGTATAAGATAGCTTCATTCTCTGACAATAATTGGTATAGGAAAAGGACACTTAATTTGAATCTTCTGCAAACACAGATAAAATTTCATTAGAGACATAGTGGAAAAAAAGTGTGAGTCAATCATTAATTTAAGAGAATACAATTAAACATTAGGAAATAAGTTTCTTATAACTCTGCATAGAAATTTTTACATTATAATTCCTCCGATAGGGTGATTCTAAGAAAAAGCTGTTGTTAACCAAGGGATAGATGGATGTTTAAGTGAATGCTCATTTTATAAATGGTCAGTACATTAGTGATCTATGTTCATGTTATGATGAGATGACCCAGCAGAAAAGAAATTTTCCAAATTTGTAAGAGTCTCCCTCACTTAAAATCACATATCAAGGCTTTTCTTTAAGAAATCACCCATTTACTTGACACCACCACAGAGGACCATTAGCAATAAATTTTAAAGTCTTTTTTATTTCTGGCTCTTTCAGAAAATCACTTGAAGACAGTTTTCTAAATATGTGTCCATGGGTAAAAATACCCACCCAGAGTTCTGGGTATGATTACACGTGTTTTGTTTTCAGATTCAGTAAAGGGAGGACAGGTTGTTCCTCTTAATATTAACATGTGAAAAAAGAAATAAGGAAATTGGTGTTAAAGTTCTAGCAGATTCACTTTGTGGACCCAATTTAATCAGAAGCCAGTTAATTAGTATCTATCTATTAAGTTGGGCATATAAAGATCCTCTGGAATAATCTGTACAAATTCTTTCCTTTATTTTGATGATATCATCTTGAATGTAATAAGTAATTATAACATTTGATAGTTGAGATTATGTCTGAGTCAATTGATGTTTTGGAGCTGAGTAACTGCATAATTAAATTGTCATTTAAAGAAACAAAAACAGTAGAATGTCAAATGGTAACTCTAGTGACACATGATAAAGAAGATTTCATATTTGTATTTTAAGAGGACTCCACAGTAAACTTATAGTATTAATAATACTAATTATAATATATCATATAATTAATCACCCTAAATTAATCATTACTAATTGATGATACTAAATATATCAATTGTTATTGTGTTCTTATTAAACTCCAGCAGAAATGTTTATTAACTTTAAATGTATTTTTAAGTTGTTTTGTCTTTTTATTTCATTTTTTTTTAAGATTTTATTTATTTATTTGACAGAGAAAAACACAGACAGAGAGGGAACACACGCAGAGGGACTGAAAGAGGGAGAAGCAGGCTTTCCGCCGAACAGGAAGCCTGATGTGGGTTTCGATCCCCGGTCTCCAGGATCATCACCTGAGCTGAAGGCAGTTGCTTAACCAACTGAGCCACCCAGGCACCCCTAAGTTGTTTTATTTTTAATGATCAGAAAAACTAATACATCTGCCTGTTCGTGTAATAAACTAATGGCAAACCCATTCTGTCACTAATACTTCTTGTATTACACTGGATATATTTAAGGAACATTTCCAAGTAGGAGGTATTCTACTTTCTAAAAGAGTTGGGAAATATATAAACATGGTTACAATTTATCATTTAAAACATTATCAAAAGTTGAGGGATGTTCTAAGTATTTAATTTTTTCCCTTCTACTAAATTAAGAGATATATACTTAAATACAACTCTTCCACTGACTAAGATGAATTAGGGAAGAGAGTATATAAAATTTGATCCCAGGGTCTGTCCATACCAAACACATTTTGAAATATAATTCATTATTCTGCCATGCCTTTCAGTGATCTTCAGTGTAATAATTCCATGTGGCTGCCTTACCCCTGTGAGTATGCTCCATCACTAGATCCTGACCAGCCTGGTTCCTCTGACTGCAGAATCCTCTTTGTGAAAGTCCCAAACTAAAAGCTTACTGCTTAAACCTGCTTGTATTTTAGGTCCCAACTCCTTATTCCCCTTGCTCTCCAAACTCCTCGAACATGTCCGCCCCACTTATTGCCTCATTTCTTATCTGTACTGTTGTCTTCATAGCATTTTGATAGATTTTTTCATTCACCCTCCTACTCACAGAAAACATTTTTGAGAGATCTCCTGTGCCATCTTATTTTTAAAAAAATCAAATGGTTGCCTCCCAGCCTTTGACTGAATGACCTCTCTTTGCCATAGCAATGGTGCAGTGGAAAGAAAACTGAAAACCTGACTTCCATCTTGACTCTACCTCCCACCACTGACTGTGAGACTTCAGACAAGTTATAAACTATGAAAAGACTGTCAAGGATTAAATACTGTGCACATGCATAAAAGATATTATTAGCGGCCACCCGTTTCACCTTGAAATCGTTTTTTCATTAGTCTGTAATCTCTTTCTCATTATTGTCTTTGCTAGCTTTTCCTCATCCTACCACCCTACCATTGGTCTATCCCAAGACTATTGGTCTATCCCAAGACCCTAGTTCCACATACATTTGATCAGCTCCTCCCTTTCAATTCAAGATTAATCTTTCTAAACTCCACTGATTTATAAAACCTAAACTACGTAAAACCTCCAAGAAACCCGTTACTGCCGAAAAAATACACATTCTCCCAATTAAGATTCCAGACTCTCTGTCATGCCCCAATACATTTCCATTTCCCCCAAATTGCCTGTGTACCACCCACTTACAGTTCTCATTGCCCACATCTTCTCCTGCTTCTATTCTTTTGCTTCTACTATTGTCTGTTTCTTCTTCTATCCCTCATTCTTGCTTGCCCAAATCATATCTAACCATTAAGTTCACCTGAAATACCATGCTGTCCTGAATAATTGAAAATCAGTACACTTTTCATCTGTAGTCTTACCCTGTGCTTTGTATTATACATAATTACCATCCCAGATATAAGCTCCTTGAAATCAGGGAAGGTGTTTCATGCATTTTTTTTAGCAAGGTCTGAGAAGACAAGGTATTATTTAGTGTTTAATGTATAGTAACCAATGAAGAAATATTCAGAATGAGGGAGCCTGGGTGGTTCAGTCTATTAAGTGTCTGCCTTTAGCTCAGGTCATGATCCCAGGGTCCTGAGACCCTCCTGAATCAGGCTCCCTGCTCAGCCAGAAGTCTGCTTCTCACTCTCAAATAAATAAATAATCTTTTTTAAAAAAGAAATACTTAGAAATGCTTAACCCTCTTGGAAAACTTAAACTTCTCAAAAAAGTTAATGTTTACAGAATCATTTCGAATTTAATATTAAAACCATGAATTAATAGAGCCACTGGGTCATTGATATTTTTTAGTACCAGCTATAGTGAGATATACTTCACATACAAAATTCAGCCTTTCAAATTACACCATTCAGTGATTTTTTTAGTATATTTAGAGGTAGGCAACCATCTCTACTACCTAACCTTCGTATATTTTCATCATATTCCCTAGAAGGCACTCTAAACCTATTGGCCATCACTTCCCATTTCCACCTCATTTAAACTCTCAGCAACTGCTAATCTAGTTTCTGTCTCTGATTTGCCTTTTCTTCTAGTCATTTCATGTAAATGCAGTAATACAACATGTGGTCTTTTGAGAGAAGCTTCTTTTACTCAGCATGATATTTCAAGGGTTCATTCATGTTATAGCAAGAATCAGCACTTCATTGGTTTTCATAGCCAAATAATATTCCACCAATGACTGTGCTACATTTTTTAATCCATTCATTAGTTGATGGACATTTGGGTGTTGAGTTGCTGATTTTTAAAACTGAAAACAAACCCAGTGATTATTTACTCAAATGCCCTCTTTTTGTACATGTGAAACTAAAGCAGAAAGAGGTATTCCTGGACTTATAGCTAGAAAGCTATTGGGTTTCTGATTATTTTAGATGTTAGGTCAATAACAATATAACATAAACATTTTTTTTTAATTCACTCTTCCATATGGTTAATAAATAGCTATAGAGCACCAAGTCCTTATGGTCTGGATAGCAAAAACAGTTATGGTCTTTGTCCTTGTGAAGCTTAGAGTCGAGTGGGGGAATAACCTTAAAGCAAATAATTATATAAGTAATTATCAAAATTAGAACTGTAATAAGAACTATTATAACTGTAATATGAAGGAGAGATTCATGAACTAATCTTGTCAGGGAGGATAATTTAGCTATGATCTATGAATAAGTAATACTTATACAAAGAGAATGGAAAGGAGCATTTCGGGTAGCACATGCAAAAGCCCTGTGGCTGTAAGAGCATGCTCTATAAGAAGAATTGCCGGAAGGCTAGTAAAACAGTAGACAAGGATGAGGGGGACATAGTATAGAATGAGACTGGAGAGAGAAATAAGTCCTGGTGAGGCAGAGTATTCCAGGACAGAGTAATGATTTTAATCTTTTTCCTAAGAGCATTGAACCACTAAAGTATTTTCATCCCAGAACAAAGGTAAAAACTTGCTGGGTAATACATATCTGTTTTACCAAAACTTGTGGTAGAATCTGTGGCATTTAAAGTTTGTTTTTACTGAATTCCTTCTTATCCAAAGTAGAAACTTGTGTTATTTTAACAGAATAAACAGCATCCTTATTAGAAGTCTCCAATTCAATTTTGTAAAGAGCTATTCTTTCCAAACCTCCTACAGAATAAGCAATCAAAGCTACTTGAGAATAAATAGATATATAAAGGTCACATTTTTTTTTCCATTGCACAATAACCATGTTTTAGACCTATAAGATCTCAAGGATACCGAAATAGTTCTCTACACTGCAAATGGTTAATATCTAATTCTTTAGCCCATTTGCTTTTAACTTGAGGTCTCCTGGCTCCCAAGCAGTATATGAATGGGACACAGGAAGCTTTTGTACAGATAAAGGTCATGCCTACATGGGCGTAGATCCAAAGCTTTCATTAAGTTTTATAAAGAGTCTATCATACACAAAAAACTAAAAACCAGATTTTTTTGAGAAGAGAAACCCATAAATTACCAGGAAAAATACTTGGGATTACTTTATATCACTAATAGAAGTCTAAGCCTATATAATTAAAAACAACAAAACTAACAACATTCAAACTAAGAGCTATTGCTAAGCTAATATCTTGAGAACCACATCCTCCTTTAAAAAAAAAAGATCAGTCACAGTCAAAAAATCATAATTATGCTAATAAGATTAGTTATATATTATATAGTGGTTATTTCTCAAATTGGAATCTTCACATCACCCTTTTAGAGATCATATTGAGTACCTGTGAGGGATGTAGGTTCTTGCACCCACTCCAAACCTCTGAGAACAGAATCTCTGGAATGAAACCAGGACTCTGAATTTTTAAGCAGGATCCCAGGTGATTGTGATGTCCAACCATGTGAAAGTGCCATAAAATATGAAAAATAGCACGCTCTGTTTTGACAAACCATGCTTACCCAATTCATTGAGTTGTATCGTAATCCAATGTGATGTATCAGTGAATATACATCAGACCCTATGTAGGAAGGTCTCCCTAACCTATCCCTAGTCCTTAAAATCATTCTTCAGGAAAGTAGATATTACTATCTACAATTTATAAATGAAGAAATTATGCCTGATGAAATTGAATAACTTGCTACATAGAGGTCTGGCTGGCTCTTAAAACCTTTCTCTGCACTCTGTTAAGCAACTTCTTAACTGTAAGCATTATATCAGTGACTCATTGTAAGAAAGTATCCAGAAAAAAGAAAGTGAATGGAGTCAGGTATGAGTCTAACAGCTCCAGTTATCATCCACTGAAATCCACCGTCATCAACTAAATCACAGATACATAATGAACAAATTATAACACATGAGCTTCTCTTGCTAAGCACAACTGACACATTTCTTAAAAAAAAAACAAGCTTCCAGATGTAACACTTTACAGGCAGGAATAGTGTGAATATGAGAAAATTGCTTCCAGTTGTTACAATTTAATAAGTGAAAATCTAAAGGAAAACCAAATATTCTATCATATAAAGTGATCCTAAAATCTACTAGTATGTGTCACTACCAAAAAAGGAAAAAAAGTTCTGTGTAACTGGATAAAAGAGCTGGAAGATAGTCTGTTGGGCTTCTTTAAAATATGAGCTTTTTAAAAGATTTTATTTATTTATTTGAGAGAGAGAGAGGGCATGTGCAAGTACGTGCGCACACACACACACAAACACACACACCTGTGAGGGTGCGGAGGGACAGATGGAGAAGCAGACTCCCCACAGAGCAGGGATTCAGATGCAGGGTTGGATCCCAGGACCCTGAGATCATGACCTGAGCCAGAGGGAGATGCTTAATGGACTGAGCCACCCAAGCATCCCTAAAATATGAACTTTTATAAGATTTTTGCCTGTGAGAGATGGTTCTGTGGTATGTGTGTGCTATATGACTTAATAATGCTTCATCTCAGTCAACACCTTTGTTAGGCACTAATAATGAAATTCAATTTTTAAAAAGTGACAAGCACGCCTATTTTATAGGCATTTAGTTAAAAAGAGTTCAAACTTCTTTGCCAAAATCATAAATATGACATAATCAATTCTTGTGATTTTGAGATTGACTAAAAACAATTTAGTTATTTAAAAATATGTTTGCATTTCAGTAATGAAGTCATCAGATTAAGATATTTAATTTGACTTTTATCGTAATGATTTCTTTTTAAATGTCTTCACAGATTATTTCTTTTTGAGGAAAAGGATTTTACTTGTTGACTTATTTAAGAGAAATGGTTGTTGGTTTGTATAATACTCAGAACCAAGCATCTGGGAAATTGGAAACCAGAAATTGCCCCTGAGTCTGTTGTGACAGAATTATGTCACCTGTCATATAATGGCATAAAGGCTATTCCTTGTGGTCCTTGTTGGAAACTGACTTTGCTATTCAGTCGGCAGCTGTATGAAGTAATTTATTAGATGATTGAGAGAACTATTAAATAGACCTTTCGATTTTCACTGAAACTTCAGAGATGTTACAGGTGATGCCACATAATAATATGTATGATAGGCAAGAATATGGTGAGAAATGAATGGTAGATGTCCTTTGTGATAGTGCATGTGATATAGGAAAAATGTTAAGGTTTGAAGGCGATGGCCAAGAAAGAATTTTTGAGATGTTTTTGGTGCAAAAAAGTGGTTTTATTAAAGCTTAGGGACAAGACCTGAGGGCAGAAATTGCTGCTTCGGGGTCCCATTCTATGCTTTCAAGTTGGGAAGTGGTTAATAATAGCATTAAGTCTCTAAGGAATTTTGGAAGCAAGGCTTCCAGGACCTTGAGGAGGCTAGCTATTGTTAGAAAAAGGTCATTTATTACTGTCTAATAAAATCTGAACCATGAGACTCTTCAGATGTATATTGGTGGGTCATACACTTAAGGGATGATTGCCACCATGTGTCTTGGGGTGGGCGTGAGGGAAGAGATAAAGGAAGTTTCCAAAGAAATTTTATATTTAAAGGAGACTTTCAGGATCCTGGGGGGTCAAACAAGCTAAGATTGTCTTTTGCCCTTAGCAAAGTATTAACATCAAGGCACCTCTGAGCTCATAGAGGAATGATATTCTTCCTGTTCCAAGGACTTGTCAATGGGCTGTAGGTAGTAAGGAAATTTAATAATTTTTTCTTCTGCCTTTGTTTTCTATATCACATGGATCCTTTTAATGCACAAAACTTCATCTTAGAACAAATTTCAAAGGGAATCTTATGTAAGGACAGAGAAGCTTATAATGTTCTTCTTACACATAAAGGTCCTTATCTTTTGGTCAAGCTGTGGTATTACATGTGTTTTCTTCCAAACAATTTAATGGAAATCTGAGTTCCAGATTTTAGTGTTATTTTAAAGTTATATCAGGATTTAATGTGTCCTTATCCTTTCATGTCTGTGCTCTACGGTAATGGCTCTCAGTGAATTTCTGGAAGTAATCGATAAGATTACCTTCTATTAAACCAGGATCTAATTCCCCTGTGGTCACCAGATCTCCAAAGAACAGGGAGAGTTGCTGAGGAGGTTGAATCTGACTTTCTGCTTGTGGAGAAAATGAATTCAGTCCTCACTAAGATAGAGCCACCCAAAACATGAGGCAGAGAGGAAGTCACAAATAACTTCCAGTCTCTTTTTAAACTGTTTTTCCCTCCATGAGTTTTCTTTTAGCTGAATGACTTTCAGTTTGACATGACATTAAAAAATAGGACGGATGTAAGACAGAAAAAGTAAAATTATAAATAAATGAAACAAAACAAAACCACTCTGCTGTGGGACCTGTATTCCTTCGCAGTGAAGCTACTTCTGATACTCTTAAAGTTGAAACCTTTGTGTAAGCTGAAGTAAGGCAGGTGGCCAGGTGCAGGGGTCACTCCCACGGTGCTTTCCCAGTGCAGGGAAGATCCTGCAGAGATGAGGGCACTCAGAGGGAGTCGGACAGGGTCCTGCATGTGGAGTTAGACAACTTTTAGTTGATGGGAAACACAATTTTTTTTTTTTTTAAGATTTTATTTATTTATTTGACACTGAGAGAGAGCACAGGCAGGCAGAGAGAGAGGAGGATGCAGGCTCTCCGCCGTACCAGAAAGCCCGATGCGGGCCTCTATTCCAGGACCCTAAGATCATGACCTGAGCCGAAAGCAGAGGCTTTAACCCACTGAGCCACCCAGGCGCCTAGGAACCACAATTTAAAAGATAACACATTTTTAAATTCTCAATAACTTTGCTGAAAGACTGTTGACTCCTCTTTGGCTCTATAGGAGCTCTAAGAGTGAGAGGTTGAAATGCTACATCTGAAGCAAACTTTTGTGCCTGCAAATACCCAAAGTGGCTGATGGAGTCCCAGGAGAGCCCAGGAGAGTCCTAGCAAGGCACCATTAGGCCTCACATTTCCTTTGCAACAACAGTAATTATAGCAGCTGGAATATTTGCAACCTCATTGGTTCACTTGCTGTTTTTTTTTTTTTAAGCTTAGACTTTAATCTTATTTTCATATGTTTTTATATAAATCAGACCCATGTGGCTTGATTGTAGATGTTAAGTGGCCACTAGGAGCTTTTGATAACAGCCTTTCAGGAGCAGTCAGTGTTTGGGGTTCTCAGGGAATCTGGCTCTACAGCCGGCTGTCCCGTCTCTCTGTGCTCCTCCTCCTGTGTTGATTTCTGTATGCCTCCTTCCTCCATTCCAACTGCCCTTCATCTCAGTGGTGTCTATTTACTTAAATCGAAGCCAATTAAACAAAGCATAATAATAGAACACCCTTCTGAAAAGAGCACAAAGGAGAGGAATTACATGGCCACTGACAGAATAATAGAGGAGGGGAAAAACATTTTAAAGAGCTCCCAGCAGATGATTTGCCTCCTCCTTTGGCTCCTATTTATAGTGAAGCAAATTCTTTTGTTACCAGCATCTCTATGCAAAGCCCTGCCCTTTTGTTTGGTGAAATCTTAATGATATATTCTTGTGTATTTTAATATTTCTAAGACTACTAATGGGAGAATTCCTGTATCGTGCATGCATGAATATTGTTACAGAATTTCCAGAGGGCCTGGGAGTGCTAACATAGTGATTCAGGTATACGTTCAGGGGAGCTGTTATTTTGATGTGTTTTTTCACCCAGTAAGTAATATTCTCACTCAATTAAGAAATCTTCACTTTTTAAAATGGGTCATAACTGGAAATTTCCTTAGTAATAAAATGTTGGCTGCCACTGTTAAGAAAATAGGGAGGAAAGAAGTGATTTCAAATTAGCATTATAGAACAGGGAGGAATGGGTCGCAAGTTAGTACCCGCTATACTAATTAAGTTATCACACATTGCCTCTTGAACAATATACAGCAAAAGATGAAGGACCCAAATCAGCTGGAGATCACCCTTAATTGTAAATGCTTCCCCAAGACTTCAGTGAGTTAGTGAAATCCCTCTGCTTCTAGAGCGCTTAGGACTTTAGGCTAAAAGTAGATTTGCCAGAATTTCATCTTTCTTGTCACGTAATTCCAGCACAGCATGGATTTTCCTCTCTCTGGTGGAGACCCCTTTCCTAAATGCATGTTTTTTCAAATTCTCCAGCACTCAGGATGTCGCCCTCAGAGAGTGCCGAAGCTCAGGCAAAGGACATCTTCATTCAACTGAATTCTGGCTTTTTTAAACCACAGCTGGAATTTGTGTGCTCACAATAGCCTCAGAAATAGCCCGGTGCGCCGGCACCAGGGTTCAATTGAGCGAATGCCTCCTCTGCTTCCCCGGTGAAATCTCTCCATGCTCCCCCAGGTCGACAGATGGCTCCCAGCAGGTGACCTTGGGGCTATTAGTAAATGAGATGCTTTCTTTCACTGGCACAATCTTTCTCAAAGACACTCTCTGTCCTAAGAACTTACAAAAGGCATTTGGCTGCTCAGCAAAACTAAAGAGAAGGGTTGAAGCTAAGAAACCATGTATTGGCAAATGAATATATAGTCTCCTAACAAGAAATATCATTTGAAGACTGATATTGAGACCTCACAATTTTCCACAATTGTCAAAGCACTTTCTACAAGTGATTTTATTTAATTCTTGCAGCAACTCGAAAGGGAAATCTCATCGATAATTTCCATTGTATTGATGCTAAAACTAAGGATCCCCAAACTTAGAATCTATGCCCGGTTTTTCACAGCCAGTAGGAGATAGACCAGTGTTCTGACACACCATCCATGTCCAAAGTTTGTGTTTTTATTTTTATTTTAAAAATCTAATTTAAACAAAGTCAGAATGCTAAGGGAATAAACTGTTACCATCCTTATATTTATTCACTCATTCAACCTTTACTAACTATCCACTTTCAAATCAGGGAAACAGGAAGCCAGGTAGAGAAAGCGATTTTATTGCTTGGAACAAACGAGTTTGTGCGCACAAAATTAAGGGACCAACACACTTTTCTATTTTTTTGCAGTACATACCTCAATTTTCCATCCATTTGATGAACAGCTATTGAGCAAGTACTTGCTACCAGACAAGGAGTTTGGTAGTAAATATAAAAGAAAATGGCCCCTGCCCTTCTAGGGCTTACAGATTCCTTGGAGTGGGGTGGAGTGAGCAGACATTAAACACAGAGCACTGCTGATGGCATAGGGAAATAGACAGTGGTAAAAGTGCAAATTGTTAATACTCCTTGAGACAATTTGATGATATGGCAGCCTAATTTGAAGTGCATTGTATACGCTTACATGTTTTAATATTTTTTGGTTCTTCATTTGTATTCATTTTGAATTCAGAATACTATGGAAAAAGGAATTCATATATTTGATAGAAACCAATGGCTTCTAGGATTGAAATAAAGCAGGAAGAGGATGGGGGTAGAAATATGTTTCAGTTACAGTAAAGTTTGTTAACAACCCAAGGTAATTCGTATGAATGCCAAACGGGTGATAAAGACAAGAGCCATACACCTGGAAGTGGTTGGTAAGACTTCTAGAGAAGAGTGCTCCAGTTTTAGGAAGAGTTGACAAACGTAGAGGAAGGGAGGGCACAGGAGAGAGGGAAAGAAGAAAAAGAGAAAGAAGAGTACATTTGTAGAAGGAGAGAAGAAAAATACAAAACTAGAATGAAAAGGGCAATTCACAAGTCTCCAAAGGAGTTCCAGTTGAGCCTATGTTAGAAGCATAGAGACCAGGCCTAGACATTTTGGTTTTTTTCATGTTGGCAGAAGAGATTTGAACAGGAGAGTGACATCACTAGGAAGCCTCCCAGCTGGGTCAGTTTTGTGCTGCCTGTTGCAACTGTCGCGCCATTCCCTAGTTCTCCACTCCCCCACACCCCCATCCCCACCTGGTACCACATGAACCTGCAGATCTGCACTGGCTTTATTCTACCATTTAAAAAATGGTTACTGTTTGTATGAAAATTAGAAACAAAGGAACAGATGGCTTTCTGTCAAGCAAAGAAGTGTCATTTCTTCTGATATATTCTGATCCTGAGCGGAAAGCAGAAGTGTAAGACAGAAATAAGTGAAAACACAGGCTCATGTGTCCGGTCGCTGCCCGAGGTTCTCTATACTGCATTGCCTCTTGTATTTTATTTATAAAATAAAATAAAATATTTATTTATACTCTGCCAGAGTCAGCATATGTTAACAATTTAGCAGAATAAGTTTTTCACTGGTATCACTGAGCATTTCCTTTCAATCCAGAAGGAATCTAAACTTGACCCTAACAGAGCTGCTGGGCATTTCATCATGCCTCTTTCAGTCTCACAATGGAGATATTTACCACTCACCAGATCTCCATGTATCTATCTCTTTTTTTTTTTAAAGTAATCTCTATGCCCAACATGGGGCTCAAACACACAACCCCAAGATCAAGATTTGCATGGTCTACTGAGCCAGCCATGGGCCCTAGCAGATCTCCCTTTATCCTCTGTGTTTTCAACCCCTTATTGAGGCAGAGCCGTGGTAATTAGTTTAGTCCAGTGAGTGGTAAGAGGAGGTAATGTGTTAAAGCATTTAAGAGCTGGTAGGCAGCCTGCTCATGTCCTCCTCCCTGCTAATCTAATCTTGGAGGCTATGCGTTGAGCCACAAAAAGAATGTACTCACTTCATGGGAGAGAGCAGCCTGGAGCCTTATCCTACTCACATCAGGATTTGTGTGAGCAGGTTAGAAACTTTTATTGTGCAAAGTCTGAGATTTAAGCTAGACTTTTCTGACTAATTCAGTCCTTTATCCTTCACCCACTTGTATCCTATTTTTATGGCCTTAAAACAGGTTGAGGTGCTTTGGACAAGACCAGCTAATTTCCACTAAGCCAGCTTAACCCAGTCTAGTTAAGTCCTTAGCAGTAGCTTGGAGTATCAGGTCTGGGAGTAAAAGGGGAAATGTTTACTGTCTCCCTTACCTAGATTATCTGGTCAACTGGAGACCATATGTTTTGACTCATGCTTTTGTTAACTGTCCTTAATTCATACATTTTGAAGTATGTTTCCTTTGCAAGAAAAATAATGTTCTCCAAAAAGGAATTTGGGAAAAGCCCCAAGAAAGGAAGAGCTTTCTCTGATCTGTCCAAGTATCATTGACTTTGGTTCACTGTAACTTTTGGCTACTTACAAATAAGTAGTGATAATGAACTGCTTCTAAACGTATTAGGGAATAGAAATGGTTTAGTGCCTGTTGTATTAAAAGATTTTATGTTGTCAGCTGCTCTCCTGTTTAAAGACTGCTTGGATAGTAGATCTTTTCCCAACAGGACTGGCAATTCTGAATGTCCTCAATAGATGACATCTTGTTATCCTGCACAAGTGCACTGAATTACATAAACTGTTCAAAATCACATACAGCAGACTGGAAGAGGAGGTGGAGAACAATGTTTCTATTGTTTATTTGAGAGCTGAGTATGCTAATGATAGCCAGTGAATGCTGGCTTCAGAATACCCTTCAGAAATGCTATTCAGAATTCCAGCAACTTTAAGCATCTCGATGTTTAACTTATCTGACAAAGTCTATCAAAAGATGAAAAATAACCAAGTGATACTTATACTAGAATATATTTCAAAGGTTAATGAGTAGTATACCCTGGTCTAACAACCCAGGGAAGATTTTATCTCAACTTTGTTGCTTAATGAAACATGGGTTCTTACATTACTTGAGAAAACCACACCTTGGCAATATTTTCTTCCTGAGATTCTACGTCTGCATAAACTTATCATTCCAACTTCAGTGCTAGGGGTGTCATGTAATTTGCACATAAATATGCCAACTGCAGGACACAGATTATATGCAGACTAAGTGCATTGCACATCTATTGATCTGAGTCACCAACTGATAAAAGCTGAATTTGTAGATAGCCAAATAAGAGTCTATCTTGGGTTCCTCCTTAAATGATTTACTCAACTTCTTTCGTGATGCCAACCTATACCCTCTTTTCTATTATGTGTAGGCTAGCCCTTAAATATAGTTGTTAACCAAATAAACTTTATCAGGTGTTGCCAGCCAAGATTCTCACCATTTCACACACAACTCTAAGAGGTTCTGGAAAGTGACATAAGCAAATCTGAGAGAAATAATGAAGTAGAGCACAGAGACAGAACTGTACTTGAGTACGTTTCAATTTGGTCAAAAAGCTGAGTATACTAAATAAAATAGGGGCTTAGTAGGTATTTCTAGTAAACTGAGAGTTGCCATTGATGAAATACCACTTCTCAAGGAGTCCCAGAGCCTTTATGTTTGAAATTGTCTTTAGCCAGAGTTGAAGACCTAACACCAATTCTCAGGGTCTATAAATTGTTGGTACAGTGGTGTTTGAGTGATTAATTCTGTTAAGTTTCTTATTCTTGATTTCAGCTCAGGTCATGATCTCAGGGCTGTGGGATTGGACTGTGGAGAGAGTCTGCTTGTCCTTCTCTCACCGCCACTGTCCCTTGAAACCCCTCCTCCCCCGCTCTTGAGCACCTGAGCTTGAACTTACTCCCTCTCAAATAAATAAATAACATCTTAAAAAAAAAACAGTCGGTGTAAGGTTGAGAAGCTTGTCCCCTTTCTAGCTATATGGTGTCCTCAGCTTTAAGTAGGGCTATAATAGTCACCTGTCTAATAGGGTGATAGTGAGGAATAAGTAAATGAATCTATGTGAAGTACGGGGACACTGGTGCATGATGAATGCTGCATCAGGGGCACCTGGGTGGCTCAGTTGGTTAGGCGACTGCCTTCGGCTCAGGTCATGATCCTGGAGACCCGGGATCGAGTCCCACATCGGGCTCCCTGCTCGGCGGGAAGCCTGCTTCTCCCTCTCTCACTCCCCCTGCTTGTGTTCCCTCTCTGGCTGTGTTTCTCTCTGTCAAATAAACAAAATCTTTAAAAAAAAGAAAAGAAAAATAAATGATGCATCAGTGTTTGCTAATATTAGCCTAGGGAAGTTGCAGCCACTCTATATGAGGTATCAAATACTAAGACTGTGTCAAATAATATTCTTAACAAAAACTGTGTTAAAGTAATTTAATCTCTTAGATCTGGAATAAAAATGATCGCTTCTAACTGCAGTGTGTTCATTTAAAATGACTATCCAATTTTATGTGCCTCATGGAATAGGCCCCAGGTTGCATTAAAAAAAATAAATCCCAGATGACATTTTTCTCTTTCTCATAAAATAAAGTCTAGAAAAAAGCGTAGCTGTTTTAATTTTATAACAAACAAAAAAACACAAAAGTCACAGTGATGGGTAAATGGGGCATTATTTTTATGAGTAAAATTTTTATGACTGAGTAACTGCCGTTTTCTCATAATCATCTCATTCTTAGGCCAATAATTTCCCAAATCTGTTGGAATGGAATTAGTTTTTAAGTGTTCAGGCCTGGAATTTCACTTTCATTGACATTTAACTATTGAGTTAATATTTGGAAAGACTATAAAAGACAGGATATTAGTTTTTTAATATTGCTTTTAGTATTGCTTGAATGATGAATATGTTCTTTGATAACAGGTGTGAGCAAATTTTTTTTGTAAAGAGCCAAATAGTAAACATTTGGGTCATATATAAATACATGAAAGATCATACAGCATCTGTCAGAACTCCTTGACTGTGATATTGAGGCACGGAAGCAAGCATGAAAACAAGCATGGACAACAAAGAAATGAATGAACGTGGCCATGTGCCAACAACACTGTATTGAAAAAACAGGCAGCAGGCCCAATCTGGTCAATGGACCACAGTTTGCTGACACTTGTTCTATACAATTATTTCTTGGTTTTATTTTTTTTTCATTTTTACTAGGGTAAAAGATGCACGTATACATGTATAATGTGTATTTGCACACTTAGACGCATACATGGACATGTACTTCAAAATCATGAAGTATAAAAAATGTATATTAAGGAATTGAAGGAAAGTAGGGAATTTAAAGAGGAAACAAAGTATCATACTCTATTCAGCACTCATTGATTAAATGCCCAAGGCTTTCAATCTGAACAGGGTACACAGCTGTTCTACCATTCTATTTTTGCTCTAAAATAAACCTGCAATATTTAAGACACTTTTAATCAAAGTACCGTCAAAAATTCTCTCAGTGGTATAAAGTTATTGTGTATAGGACTCTGTATAATAATGTTATATATGTTCTAAATTTGAGAACCACTGAGCCTAACTAAAGTGTAAAAAAAGAAAAAAAAGCTGTGTTCAGATCAGATGTGTGGGCAGTGCAAACTTTTTTTCCTAAAATAACTACCAAATTTTGTGATGGATTGGAGAATTCTATTGTGTTCCTTCCCGCCTGCAGAATTTTCCTTTTTTTTTTTTTTTTTTAAGATTTTATTTATTTGACAGAGAGAAATACAGCCAGAGAGGGAACACAAGCAGGGGGAGTGAAAGAGGGAGAAGCAGGCTTCCCGCAAAGCAGGGAGCCCGATGTGGGGCTTGATCCCGGTCTCCAGGATCATGACCTGTACCGAAGGCAGTCGCTTAACCAACTGAGTCACCCAGGTGCCCCTCTCTCTTTTTTGTTTAACGTTAAGCTTTTCTAACTGTAATATGCATTAAAAGACTTGTCTGCTGCTACATATTCTGTGTGAATGCTCACAGATTAAGTGAACTATTACATGTAAAGGCACTTAACACAAGACCTGGCTCAGTCAGTGTTTCTTACATTCGAATCAAACCCTGTCAGCTCATGTTCCTATACACATTTTTCTTTGAAGTGTGATAGAGAAGAAATGAGCCAACTGCTTCTTGTCTTTCCACGTTTACGTTTTCCTATTGAGTCTTTTTTTTTTTAAAGATTTTATTTATTTGACAGAGAGAAACACAGCCAGAGAGGGAATACAAACAGGGGGAGTGAGAGAGGGAGAAGCAGGCTTCCTGCGGAGCAGGGAGCTCAATGTGGGGCTCGATCCTGGGTCTCCGGGATCATGACCTGAGCTGAAGGCAGTCACTTAACCAACTGAGCCACCCAGGCGCCCCTTCCTATTGAGTCTTAAAGAAGAACTGGTAGTTATCAAAATTTGAGTTTTAAGGCCCTTTTCTTGGAGAGCCACATCTTCCCTGAGAACATATATTGGGTCCATCCACTCTCCCTGGTGTCAATCACACAGCCCTGGTGACAACACACAGAGATGCATAGATTTAGATACCTGTTGTAAGAGAGCAAGATTTCAAATTGGGCCCCAGCTCTGCCCTGCCTGTAAGGACAAATCACTTCTGGGTTGAAGATGATGACGCCTGAATGGCTGAAGAGGTACTAAGCAAACCTACCTAGTGCCTTCTAGGAAGTGGAAGCGGGCTTATTTCTAGAAACGGCTTCAGTAAGAAGTATCCCGTATTGTTCTCATGAAATTTGTAAGCAGAACTAGTAATCCAGAATGAATTTTAGGATTCTGAATGTCAAAGTAAGTTTAGTACACTGTAGGGAAAATTTAATTCATTATTAAAAAATTCCTCTTGATCCTGTGCTGGAGGAAATCGATGTGACTGGGCTAGAGGCCCAGTCCTTTAGAGATATAATTAACAATTTACCAGGATGAATATATTCTCTTGTGGAAGAATACAATTGTCTTCTATTTATTAGCTGAAAACAATTTAAACAATTTAAAATTTTATTTTTCCTTGGCTATAATACTTATGAAGCTTCACTAGAGTGAAGCTAAAAAGTGAGAAAAAGTATGCAACTGTTAACATTTTCATTTCTCTATTCTAAACACCTGAAAGAGCACTTAGCTGGTTATAAATGCTTGCTGTATGACTACAGAGAACAATCACGGAATTCATCTCATAGCCTCATAGTTACCCAGTAGAAAAAGAGAAAGCCACGAGTTGAATTTGGTATTGATCTACAGGTTGTAACAGATGTATATGGATCACAGATTAAATGATTAACTTCCTAAACTCTCTCTCTCTCTTTTTTATTTTTTACAGAAAGAAGCCAGAACATATTATTGACCCTTTGAGAAAACAACATAACGAATTTTACCATTTTACTACTTCCTTGAGTAGGTAAGACCCTGTGCTCTCCGCAATAAAAGAGTTATCCACACTTGTGAAAAATGACTCTCTATTACCACATTTTTTAAAAAAATATTTATGAAATAAATATCAGTTTTGATAAGGGAGAAATATATATGAATTCTACAGCTAATAGATTTAGGATTATTAAGTAGCACTTCATAATGTTTTGAGTGATTTAATAGTAAAAGAGTGAAAAGGTCTTTTTCACTCTTTTAATGAGAACTGAAAACTATGAAATGAGAACTGAACTAAGCCAGTTTCTCCTGATGTGGGTAAAAACACCAGCAGTATTTTCTCAACGCTTACTATATGCCAGATGTGACTTTATTAACTTACTTTATGTAACTAACCCCTGTATTCCTTACAAGAAATCTGGGAGAAGGGGCACCTGGGTGGTTCAGTTGTTAAGTGGCTGCTTTCGGCTCGGGTCCTGATCCCAGAGTCCTGGGTTCGAGTCCCACATGGGCTCCCTGCTCCGCGGGAAGCCTGCTTCTCCCTCTCTCATTCCCCTGCTTGTGTTCCCTCTCTAGCTGTATTTCTCTCTGTCAAATAAATAAATAAAATCTTAAAAAAAAAAAAAAAAGAAATCTGGGAGTAGATACATGGGTCATCCCCATTTTACAGATAGGGGTTTGAGGCAGAGAGGGGGGAAGCAAGTAGATGTATCCAAGGTTTTATACATAGGTCTGAGAGCAGCAGTCATTGGGAGAATACCAGCCCCAGCTATTAATTATTATAAGATTAACTTCATGTTGTCATAGAAATACCTAGCCATCAGATTCCCCTGTTTGGATTGGTTCTACCCAAATTTCTGGAAGAAGTAAAAACAACAACAAAACATAATGCATTTACCAAAAGAGTCATGGCAGGCAACATTTGTTTTATGTTTGTACTTGTTACTTGACAACTGTTGCATGATAAATAAAAGAAATGAAAGAATATATATACTTTAGGGGCACCTCGGTGGCTCAGTAGTTTAAAGCCTCTGCCTTCGGCTCATGTCATGATCTCAGGGTCCTGGGATCGAGGCCCACCTTGGGTTCTCTGCTCAGCAGGGAGCCTGCTTCCCCTTCTCTCTCTGCCTGCCTCTCTGCCTACCTGTGATCTATCTCTCTGTCAAATAAATAAATAAAATCTTAAAAAAAAAGAGAATATATATACTTTAGCACAGTTTACAAGCAGAAAGAATTTTTTATTTGCCATCCTTCTTTAAACTCAAAATTCCTCTGTTAAAGCAGAATAATAGGACAGAAAGAATACAAATGAATGACGTTTTATTCTATGAAATGAAGAATGTATTTTAATTTAATTCTTTTTATTAGAAAAACTGAACATGCTATCTTAAACTGGCCACAGCAATGTATGTTTTACTCTTTTCATTATTTCTTTATCACATTATTTTAAGCCAAAAACTTACAAAATTTTCAAAGAAAAATATAGAAAATATTATAATAAATACCAAGACAGCAGCCACTTAGATTAAACAACTGTTAGTATTAAATTTTGTTCAGATCTTTCCTTCCTTTCTTTTTTTTTTTTAAGATTTTATTTACTTATTTGACAGAGAGAAACACAACTAGAGGGGAAACACAGCTAGGAGGGAGAGTGAGAGGGAGAAGCAGGGACCCCAATGCGGTTCTTGATCCTAGGACTCTGGGATCATGACCTGAGCTGAAGGCAGATGCTTAACTACTGAGCCACCCAGGTGCCCCATGTTCAGATCTTTTCTGATGAAATAAATCATCCCAGAGAGAACAAAAGCTTATCTTGCTCCTTTTCCTTTCTGAAAGGTGTCGCAATCCTGAAGATAACATAACTTTCTTATGTGTGTTCTAATATTTTAATGGTGTGTGTGAAACAATATACCATATAGTTATTCACATTTTAAGAAGTTTACATAAATGGTACCGTACTGAGACATTCTTTTGCCTTTACCCAACATTATATTTAGAGATTCAGGCATACTGATGTATGAAGATCTGGTTTACTCATTTTGTCATAAAGTTTACTCATTATCATGTTCCAGTCATTTGATACTTAGTATTAATTACTGCTTCCAAATAACTTTTAACATTTTGAAGATTTAATGCCAGAATGGTTTGACCATGGCTTTCAGTGCATCTTTGTCACTTGTGTATAAGAAATCCAAAGTTCTTAATATGTGATACTATGCCAATTCTATTTATGTTTTAGTTTTTTTTCTTATTAGAAGCATATCTTTTACTGGCTATAAGGATCTTGCTAACTAATTGGACTCATAGTTTTTTGAAATTGCTTGTGCCCTACTACAATAATTGAAATCTGTTTTATTTACCCATGGATGAAATACTGACTATTCCCAAATGTGATGTGAATATTGCCTTCGAAATTTAAAAGCTACTTAAAAACACGTTAATTGCTCATATTTCCTTCAAAAATCGTGAGGGAAACTTAAAGATAAAGGATGTTCCCTAGTTAATTCTAGCATTTGTTTAAGGTAAAAGAAATATCAATATACATTAGTAAGATTTATAGATACAGAATATTTCCTAACTTATTTTCTTAAGGGAGTAGGACTGGTTTGGCTTAGTTGGGGAAGAAAGTAGAGATAAACTAGCCTTCGGTGGGCATATCTGAGTAAATGCAAGACTGTGTAAGCCTCCCAGGTCAGAAATGCAGGAAATTTGCAGATGGGGAAATCAAGGTCCATATATGTCAGGCAGCTTAATCAAGATCATATAGTGATTGCAGAGCTAGATTCAAACTAATTTCTTTTGGATTCCAAAACTATACTAGAAAAGAATCTAGAAAACCTACCTAACCTATTTGACACACAAAGAGCAATTTCACTGATTCCACTGATATTTACTGGGATCTTTCATGTAACTTGAAGGGACTGATATTAGAAAAGCAATGTCAAGGGGCATCTGGGTGGCTCAGTCAGTTAAGCATCTGAGTCTTGATTTTAGCTTAGGTTATGATCTCCGTATGATGAGATCAAGCCCTGCCTTGGGCTCTGTGCTCAGTGGGTAGTCGGCTTGAGATTCCCTCTCTCTCTATCTGTTCCCTCCCTCTCCTTGTTCTCTCTCTACTCTCTCAAATAAAAAATAAAGAAATTGAAAGAAAGAAAGAAAGAAAGAAAGAAAGAAAGAAAGAAAGAAAGAAAGAAAGAAAGAAAAAAGCAAGCCTGCCTTTGGCTCAGGTCATAATCTCAGGGTCCTGGGATTGGCCCTGTGTCAGGCTCCCTGCCCAGTAGGGAATCTGCTTCTCCCTCTCCCTCTGCCCATGCTTGTTCTTTCTTTCTGTCAAGTAAATTGAAAAAAAGAGAAAAGGAGAAAGGAAGGAAGGAAGGAAGGAAGGAAGGAAGGAAGGAAGGGGAAAGAAAGGAAGAAGAAAGAAAGAAAGAAAGAAAGAAAGAAAGAAAGAAAGAAAGAAAGAAAGAAAGAAAGAAAGAAAAGTCAAGGAAGATAAATATCTATTCAGAGAGAGAAAACAGCCTATTTAGAAATGGCAAAGATTCCTTTAGAAATATCATGAAAGTAACTATTTAATTTTTGGTGTATGTATCTGAAGTTAAGAATCTTATTACTTCATGAATAATATCTCTCTGACACAAAACTTCCATGTAAACTTTATGAGAGGAACAACCCCAATAATTGGTTAATATTCAGCCTCTACCACCTATTAAAGGTATATTTTTTTACTCCCTTAAGCCTCATAGCAGATAATAATGGTAGATACCAAGCTGGTTCCCATCCAGAATGTGACCATTTCTCATGATCTCTGCTTGTGTCATTGAAGTCCACTCTCATCTTGACCACCACAATAGAGCCTCCTCTGCCCAATCTTGTTCTGCTATTGTCTGTTGTTCAGAGAATGTGATCTTTTATAAATCTTAATCAATTGATGTGACTCTTTTCTTCAAAATTCGCCCATTGCTACCCATAATATTCAGTATAAAGTCCACCCTCCTACTATGGCCTACAAGGTGCTTTACAAGCTGACATCTTCTACCTCCCTGACATCATTCCAACATCTTTTCCCCCAGCTGAGGACTGAGACTATAACATTCTCAGCTCTGTCTAGAATAGTGTCTTCATCTTGGTGGACCCTCACTTGTTGAAGGACTGAATATGTATGCAGGGATTACTGTGGAATATACACGAAGTCTTCAATGAGCATCAATGATGGTAGTTGCCCTTTTAAGGATTCTTTCAGTTTGTCTTAGTAGAGTCAATTTCTTCTGGAATGCTGAGGAGCTTTCATGCATGATTTTGACACATGATTTTATAGCATTATGATAAAACTTTATTCTATGGATATATAATATTGAATCTTATTTTGTAGTACCAAACCACAGAGACAAATTAAGCACAAATCAGCTGGGTAAAAATGAGAAATCTATTTCAATAGCATAAAATAGTTATTTTATAATTACATACCATCCTTTATCTAAAGAACAATATTAAGACTTGCTGCAACCTGAGGAGCCTGGTTTGCTCTGTCACTTACCCTTCCTACTCTTGATTTCAGGTCAGATCATGATATCAGAGTTGTGAGATCTAGTCCCAACTCAGGCTCTGTGCTCCACAGGGAGCCTGCTTGAGGAATCTCTTTCTTTTCCTCTGCTCCTCCCTCCATGCACAATAAACAAACAAACAAACAAACAAAGCCTTTAAAAAAAGGCTTGCTATAACCTGGTATTACTTAGATTTTGCTTTATCTTCAGAATAGATTTCACTCATTGATGGGTGAATTTAAGACAATTTTCTGTAAAATGGTCTGACTTTTTTTCTTTTATTTTTACAATATTCCTTAGGAGAAGCACTTGATGAGTGTTTATGTTGTTGAGAACACTTGGCAAGAGAAAGACAAGCAGTCAGACCACAATAACCTCAACAGTTAGGGAAAAGAGAAAGAAAACTTGGTATTTTCACCATCATCTCTGAAAATAAGTATCTTGGCTTATGCTGATTACTGTCTCATCAGCACTCAGCTCTGGCCCGTGGCCCTCTGTGTGAATAATTTTAAAGGCAGATTAAGCATTCTAAAAATAAATTGTATTGGTAAATTAGGATATCCGATGTTTCCTTAATGAAAGCCTCTTCTCATCTGTACTATCAGCTGGCATTTATTCCCAGACCCCAAATTAATCTGGCTCTTACTGAGCAAGAACCTATTCCAGGGGTGAGATTTTAAAGAAAGACATTTCATGGTTAACCAGAGACAGAAAAAGGGAGAATTGCCCACATACTCTGGCAGGAGTTAAAATAACAATAACAGTCCTCCTACTTAACAGGCTGAGTCATAAGCACATTCTACTGATTCTTCGCAATTCCAAGCAGATTGTTTGGGCTGCAATTCTGTAGAGGTGGGCACCACCTGCTGCAAAAGGCTCTAGTTTTTGTCAGGAAGGTGCTGTTAGTAAGTCTTGCCTTTTAACAGTTTGGCCAAATGGAGATAGGAAAAGACAACAAATTGGTGCTGGTGAGCATTCTTTCTAATGCTTGGACTCTGAAAGAATGGATAGTATGCATTTGATTCTTTTGTTGGCCCTGAGTGTAAGTCACTTAAAGAAAGAATCCTCCTCCTGCAGAAGGTCTTAAGAGTCAAATCTTGTTGGGATATTCGCCTTCAGAAAATTCTTGACCAGTTGCAGTAGCCTTGTCTCCATCAATTTGGGAAAGGAGCTGAAGCCCATGGAAATCTACTTTTCTGCTTAAGCAGAGGAAGGACTGGTGTGGTTACTGAGGTACCTCATAATCCAAGGGCTGAACGCCCTTATTCCTTCCGCTTGGCCTCCAGTACCTTTCCCTGGGCCGTTCAATGTCCTTTGATGGGTTGCCCTTTTCCTGATGCTTTTACAACCTGCCTCTCCTGCATGCTGGCACCATGTGACTTTTTCTTTTTTTCATATACATCAGTTCATTTCTTTTTCCTACTTACAATTTTCTTATAATATAAAGTAGCCAACTCAGTAAAGATCCTTCAAAACTGGCTCCAAGCAGCCATTTCTGAACAATCTCTAATCCCTTTGTCTTACTCAGTTGCCTTCCTTCATTCTAATCATGGCAGAAAACTTGTTTCTTCCTTATTTCTCTTGGTGAGCCATGTTCCTCTCACATAGCTCTTGTCTTTGTTATTTCTGTAACTCCTGCCTAAATTTACCCATTGTCCCCTTGTCTAAAGAAAAAAAGCTATGTGTTTCCAATCCATATGTCATTCCTTCTCCAGGATCCTTCCCCCCAAAAATGATATTAAGTGTGCCTTTGGGGAAGAAGAAGCTTCCATAGCCCTTTAGGTGTATCTAAACTACAGAAAAGGGATGCCTGGATGACTCAGTTAAGTGTCTGCCTTTAGCTCAAGACATGATCTCAGGGTCCTGAGCTCGGCAGGGAGTCTGCTTCTCCCTCTTCCTCTCCCTCTGTGCATGATCTCTCACACATTTTCTCTAAAATAAATAAATAAAATCTCTTGGGAAAAAAAAAAAGCTTTATGGAAAAAATCACCTTGGTGTTTAATTGTCTCCATCTCTGGCTTCCTCCTCAGCTCCAAGGCAAAAGTGTTGTCTTTTGCCATATTTGTACTTCCAGGACCATGTCATCAGATTTAAAACAAAACGATATTTTAATAAATTGCTGTTAAGTTAATAACAACAATAAATAATAAGTAAATAATGATTGAAAGAGGATGTGGCCAATAAATGAGATTAAGGAGGGAGAAAAGATATGGGTTGTAGCCCTAAGTAGCAGATTTACAAAATGGGTTTTTAGGTGGCAGTGATTGTTTTACTGTCATTTCTTTTGTGTGCGATTGCTAATAACAGTAGGTTTATAGTCAGAAAGTAAAGAGAGGAGAACGTGAACACCGAGTCCCCAAGGAGACAGTTTAGGAAACAAAACTTTGGAGGAGACAGGAAAAGCTATATTAAAAGAAAAACTAATATTAACAAAAATGGTCACCACCTAAGGAAAGGCGAAGCCAGTGAGGCAGGATGAAAAGCCTGGGGAGACCAGAGTAGAAGATGTGTCGACACTTCTATCTTTTACCAGCTTCAGGAAAGACGGAGCTTCCACTTTGTCCCTGGCAAACACTGGACTGTCCTAAGATTCTCTGACAGTGATTGCAAATTCTGTCTGCACCTTGGCCATAAGACAGAGGCTATAAGAGGACCAAGGAAAAGGCTGGGCCCTCTCTGCTCCATCCACACAAGAGGGTGGAGGGGCATAAAGAGGGTGATTGTGGAGGAGCAGGAAATATTCCTTGCTCAAGTCTGCCTACCTGCTTCCTCCATTCCAACATATCACAAACTAGTTGCTCCCAGGATTTGCAGTGCAGGCCATAAAGGGAGTTTCATTTAAATATACTACTTCTATTAGTCTCATTCTTTTTTTTTCCCCTAAAATCATCATACATTTCTTCAAACCAAGTATATTAGTTAGGATGGCTAATTGCTAAAACAAATAGATGCAGAAATGTGTTATCACTTTATTTCTTGCTCACTTAATGGTCTTGCCTGGATGTTTGGGTTGGGAGCCTTTCCATTCACGGTTTTAATTTGTCATTGTCTCCATCCATCTGGTAGGGGGGCAAAGACCAAGAGGAGTACATGGGAGTTGTAAAGAGCCAAACTTCCACTAGTTAGAGCTGAATCATATGACCACACCTAACTATAAGGATAGATAAGAAATATACTCCTACTCTATGCTCAGGACAAAGAAGAAAGATTCTGATGAACTGCTAGTGATATCAAAGGAAAATCTGTCTCCAGTACAAGTACATTTGAATATTTGGATCAAATAACACAAACCCTGGTGAGAATAGATGCTAATCATACCATAGAAACAAAGTTGTGAATCATAATCTCAGTACCATGTTAAAATAGTAAATGTACTTGATATATCAGTTTATCAAAGTTAATTTTTACAGTACTATGCAAATAAGATATATTTTCTAAAACCTTCCTTATAGAGATCAGCATTATATCCAAGAGGATAAAGGTATAGAGGATAAAAGCATAGTGCCCAATACTGCTCTTAGTTTTTTCAATAACTTCTTTAAAAAAAAAAACCAAGATTTTATTTATTTATTTGAGAGACAGAGAGTGAGAAAGAGAGAACATGAGAGGATGAAGGGTCAGAGGGAGAAACAGACTCCCCACTGGGGAGAGAGTCCAATGTGGAACTTGATCCTGGGATCCTGGGATCATGACCTGAGCTAAAGGCAGACACTAACCAACTGAGTCACCCAGGCATCCTTGTCAATAACTTCTTGCTAGGTGAATCAATTGATTAACACATGAAGAAAGCTTCATTGGAGAACAAAACAAATGCTTGTACTTTAAAAAAAAAATTTATTTTATTTATTTGACAGAGAGAGAGATCACAAGTAGGCAGAGAGGCAGGCAGAGAGAGAGGAGGAAGCAGGCTCCCTGCTGAGCAAAGAGCCTTATGCGGGCCTCGATCCCAGGACCCTGAGATCATGACCTGAGCCGAAGGCAGAGGCTTAATCCACTGAGCCACACAGGTGCCCTAAATGCTTGTACTTTAATGAATTTCTAAAATTCATTATAAAAGACACGAGTCAAAATTTGTTTTGAGCCAAAGAAGGATGTTCCTTTTTAAAGAAAATAATGAAGTAAAGGTAAAATCTTGAGTTTGAAATTTCCACAGTTTGTACTTTTGCAAAAATTTTTAAAGAATTCTTATGTTTTGATGAACTCACAAATAATCATGTAAAAGCCTCATGGTATATTTTGTCTTTGTTCCATGTATTTATTTGGAGTAAATATTGGTGTTTATATGAAGGGTAGCAGTGTATCTATTTTTTTATGAATGGAATATTGTGCCACAATGTTGTATAAAAGCCATTCTATCAGCTAACTATTCTATAAAGTTAACTTATCTGCTCAGTAATTCTGTCATGGAGTTTCAGTTTCCTGTGCCTGTGGAATCTTGGGTACATGAAAATACTGCATTGCAGTAAAGTTATGATCACTGTTTTTTCCTGGAAAGTTAAAACTCCTTTTCCCCTTTAAGAATATAGAATATTAAAACTCAATTTAATCAAGTTCTCACGGCATCAGAGAGCATGTTAAAATGAAAAAACCCTAATAAAACTGGCCTTTTCTAACAAGCATAGAAAGAAAGGAAATCTGAGGTTTCAGCCTGTGTGGAAAGAGTGGGAAATGATGGTTTAAAAATCCAACATGGCTGAACCCAGAGGCGGATTCCTTCCATGTTTCTGTCAGATCTTTTTTCCTGACAAGTAGAATGATTTACTTAAACCTGCTAATTTCTTGCAATAATTTTTTTTAATTCTTTTTCTCTTCTCACCCACCACCTGCACTTATTTTTTAATGAACGTCAAAGACTCCAGTTGTACCATGTGCTCGATAATTACTACAGAAGGCAATTTGAGTGGAAGACAGTTGCAGTCCCTGTAAGAGAAATTTAGAATTCACCAAGGCAAATACTTGAGTGAGGGGGTGCCAAAGCTTGAGTCATTTAAAACCATTATGAACAGAGCTCTAGGAAAAATCCAGTCGTAATCAATCTTAAATAAAGAGCAAAGGATGAAAACAATCAAAAAGACCTTTTTCTTTCTTTTTTTTTTTTTTTAAAGATTTTATTTATTTATGTGGTACAGAGAGAGATCACAAGTAGGCAGAGAGGCAGGCAGAGAGAGCACAGGAAGCAGGCTCCCTGCAAAGCAGAGAGCCCGATGCGGGCCTCGATCCCAGGACCCTGAGATCATGACCTGAGCTGAAGGCAGAGGCATTAACCCACTGAGCCACCCAGGTGCCCAAAAAGACCATTTTCCAGAACAGACTGCTATGATACTAGAAAGTTGCCACCGGGAAACAATGTATACACCTGCTTGTTTTTAGTGCTTGTTTCCTTTTCGGAATGTGTTTACAATCAAAGTTGGTCTTGGTTTTGGAACCTAAGAATTCCTCTTTTTTTTTTCTTTTTTAATTAACATGTAATGTATTATTTGTTTCAGGGGTACAGGACTGTGATTCATCAGTCTTACACAATTTACAGCACTCATCATAGCACATACCCTCCCCAGTGTCCATCACCCAGCCACCCTATCCCTCCTAACCCCCTCCCCTCCAGCAACCCTCAGTTTGTTTCCTGAGATTAATAAGAGTCTCTTATGGTTTGTCTCCCTCTCTGGTTTCATCTTGTTTCATTTTTCCCTCCTTTCCTCTATGATCCTCTGTCTTGTTTCTCAAATTCTTCATATCAGTGAGATCATATAATTGTCTTTCTCTGATTGACTTATTTCACTTAGCATAATAACCTCGAATTTCATCCACATTGTTGCAAATGGCAAGATTTTATTTTTTTTCTCATGGCTGCACAATATTCCATTGTATATATTTACCACATCTTCTTCATCCATTCATCTGTTGATGGACATCTAGGCTCTTTCCATAGTTTGGCTATTGTAGATATTGCTGCTATAAACATTCATGTGCACGTGCCCCTTCAGATCACTACATTTGTACATTTGGGGTAAATACCAGGTAGTGCAATTGCTGGGTTGTAGGGTAGCTCTATGTTCAAATTTTTGGGGAACCTCCATACTGTTTTCCAGAGTGGCTGCACCAGCTTGCATTCCCACCAACAGTGTAGGAGGATTCCCCTTTCTCTACATCCTCACATAACCTAAGAATTCTAAAGGAAACTTTGTTTTAAAAATCACCCTGAACAGCATTTGCATTTTCTCAGAGCTCACCTCCTTGGAGATGCTTCTCTGACCATGCTACTGAAAATAGTGCCTTCCTCTTGCCTTGCTATCTTCTTCTCATGTTCAGTTTTATATTAAATATGCTAAAGGTTAAATTTAAGAATTTAACATGAAAATAGGGTTATTATTCTTATATGAAATATTACATTTTAATTAAGGCTTGGGTTACAGTGTGATCACCTCATTAAAATGTAACTTTCAAGAGGATAGGAATTTTGTATGACTTGTGACATTTTGAGAGACCTCCCTGTGTGTCAATATAAATGTCTTGTATCTTCCCCCATCTCCAATCCCTCTGCTACCTTCATTCAAACTTTTTTTTCATTCAAACTTTTAATTGCTCACTCATTAATTATTGTATTATTGGTCATCTACTTTTCCTGTTTCTGATCATAACCTTCTGCCACCCTTTCTCTGGCTTGTCTTATCAGTTTCTCAGTGTTATGCCATTAATAATGATACAAGTCATGCTGCGCAGCCTGACAAGCAGGGTAACTCATCATCTAGATGCTTATCTCTCTTGGCAGCATCTTCCACTGCCCTTATTTCTGCCATTCTGAGACATCTTTGATGTTTTCCAGCACATTTCCAACTCTCTCACTGCATCTTTGCATTGTTTTTATGTGTATAATTATGCCCTTGGCACCATGAATACCCCTCAACATTGAAAGCAAGCTTGCCATTCTAAAGTCTCCCGTGAATTTCTGATTTCCTGGGAATTTCCATTAACTCCTTTTATACCTCTATTAAAACATTTCTCATATTGTCACCTAAATGTATGTGAGACATGTTAGGTTCTCTCGGTGGCTCCTGAAGGCCAAAAGTGAGTCTTGATAATATTTGGATATCCTCAGCATCTAGAACAATGCCTGTGACATAATAGGTTGTTTAATAGATATTGGTAAATTTCACCATTGGAGGAGAAAATTTCCTGATTTCATATTTCTCTCTTTTACATCCCATGCCTAAGGTACTTGTCTCACTTTTTGTTTTCTTGCGAATAAGGATGAGGGAGGTAGTCTCTGTCTTATTTGTAAAGTATTCCTGAAAGGACTTTTATTTTTTCCTAAGAAATGTTGCTTTCTTTACATTTTAGGTCTATGTTTTCTCAAAAGAGATGTGGCTTTGTCTCATAATTTGTATTATCCTGAGTTTACCAAAAAAATGTTTATGTTTAACTGAAATGTTTATATCCTTTTGTCTCAGATTACAAAGCCAGACATGGGATATAGTTTTAGTTGTCACATTTAATTTTAATTTATTTTTTAAGTTAAAACAAAAAGAGAAAAAGGTTAAAAAGATGAAATTAGATCTTGCTTAGAAATTCTCAGCCAAAATGTCCACTGGAAATATAGATCTTATGTCAAGGTAAAGAATGATTGGTTATACTCATGTTCTTGGAGAAAAACCATTATCTAGAGGATTTTTGTATTACCATTTCTCAATTCTATCTTGAGTTTGCATTTTTTACACACCTCAACTCTGAAATTCCTAAGTTAAATTTGGAGAATTTCCTCTCTTGGATTTACCTCCTATTTTAACTAAAATAAGAAATTTGAAAAAATCAAAGAAGCAAATCTTTTGGTCTCACACTTTGTTGGGTAAAGATACTGCTTTTTTCATCTATTTCTATCACACATTTTTCAACAGTCTTATCTGGGATCAAGATAATCAGCCCTCAGGTTACCTGGATGGCTCAGTTGGCTAAGCATCCAACTCTTGCTTTTAGCTCATGTTATAATCTCAGGGTCATGAGAAATCAAGCCCCATGTAAAGTTCCATGTCAGGCTCTGTGCTCAGTGGGGCTTCTGCTTGAGATTCTCTTTCCCTCTCCCTCTGCCCTTCCTCTATTCCCTTTTTCTCTTTCTTTCTCTCTGTCAAATAAATGAATCTTTAAAAATAAATAAATAAATGAGTGGTCTGCTAGTACTTGGTTTGACCAAATGGAGACCTATGGATATTGAAGGATACTGAAGGTCTTATGCTCACATCCTCTAATCTGTTATATCCAAAATTTCTATTTGATAATCGTACACTGAATTCTTTATAGGCTTTCAGAAATCATAAGAAAAACAATATTCATTTTACTTATCAATATTTCAGCTCTTTGAGAAACCTTATGTAGATTTTGTGATTTTTTTTCTTTGTTTTGAACCAAAGGCTCTATATACAGTCTTTAAAAAGAACGTGGAGAAATAGTCCAAATGCTTTCCCATTGTTGAGAAGCCATTTCTTAGTCTGTATATTTACTTCTGGAACCCAGGTTCTTCAGCCTGAAATTGAAAGGAATTTCAAAAAATAGTTTAGAGATCAACACTGGCAGAGACAGGAAGATTCTCCAGATTTTCCTATCCATTGCTTCTATAAAAATATTCAGGTGACTTCTTGGTCTTATATATCAAAAATCTAAAAATTACAAAATGCCAAGTAAAGCTCAGACAGAACCTACCTAAATGAAGCAGATATACTGCTGTCATGCTCTTCTTATCTCAGTTCATCTGGAAACTCAGGAAGGTGAGAAGTCCATAGTGACCTTTTCTTTTACAGAGATGTTATCACCAGTAACACCTCTAACCTGTCCAGAGATTTCTCAACAACCCTATCTGTCCCCATGTCTCTCCTCCTACTACCATTAAAAAAAAAAGTTCCTAACCTGTATCATATTAAAAATGTATGATTTTAAGTTAAAAGTAAGCACAATGAATATATTAAAAAATTAATATACTTCAAAAATTGTATGACTTTCCCAGGAATGTGTTTCTTTTTCTTTTTATTTCTTTTAAGATTTTATTTATTTGACAGAGAGAAACACAGCCAGAGAGGGAACACAAGCAGGAGGAGCGAGAGAGGGAGAAGCAGGCTTCCCGCTGAGCAGGGAGCCCGATGTGGGACTCGATTCCGGGTCTCCGGGATCATGACCCGAGCCGAAGGCAGTCGCTTAACCAACTGAGCCACCCAGGCGCCCCTCTTTTTAAATTAATTTAACATTTTCCACATTCCTAATCATGTTTTTATTTGCTCTTGGCCAATGTTAAGTCTGTTGTTTGTCTGACTTGCCCATGATACGTTGATTTTTTTTTTAAGTTTTTATTTATTTGACAGAGAGATAGATCACAGATAGGCAGAGAGAGGGGGGGAAGCAGGCTCCCCACTGAGCAGAGAGCCCAATGTGGGACTCGATCCCAGGACCCTGAGATCGTGACCTGAGCCAAAGGCAGAGGCTTAACCCTCTGAGCCACCGGGTGCCCCAATAAGTCAATTTTTATATCCAAATGTTTTAACTATGGGTCCACATATAATATTGCCATATCTGTGCCTACATTAAGACCTTCACATGTAAGCCCAGAATATATTGTCTTAGAAAAATTTATCATTATGGATATTTTTTGACTTGAATATTTTTTCCAACTCCATTTTTTACCTTCTCATAAACAAAGACAAATTGCATCCGTTTCAGTCCTGGAGGATTTAACAAATTTATGCCACATCATATCACTCCACAAGTTTGACAAAATACAAATAACAAGCCATAAAAATTGAGCTGACTTCTCGAGTTCACTCCAGGGTACATGAAGATATGTGTGCTCAAAGAGAGAAGTCCAACAGTATATGAAGATAATTGGATCAGACCTGAATTATGAGGGAATTCCAAATGATGAGGCCAAACTCAACTGATGAAGTGAACAAGGCTATTTTCAACTTGGAGTTCCCCTGAGTCACCCCCACAGCCCAGTCGGTGTCATAGCACGACATAGCACGTGAGCTGCCCAAAATCCAAGAGAAAGAAAAAAAAAGAAAGAAGAAATTTATCTGCTGTATATGACTCATACTTTAGTCTTATATGACTCATAGTTTACCTTTCTCTAGAAGAAATTAATATTAACTAGATGTGGGGCTCTCCATGAATATAGATGGTTAATATATTTTAAAATGCATGTAATGCAAATATTTTGCCTTCCATTTTTTTTCTTTTTAAATACATATGACTCAGAAGGTTTATATTCATGTACCACCTGCTATGTCCTCTCATTGCATTTTCTGTGTTATCTTGTAACCTATATTTTTCACCCATAACTGCCTTCCTCAATATAGTGTAAACTGTTTGTGGTCAGAATCCATATCTTAATCATCATTATATTCCAAATGCCTTACAGGATTTCTGGTATAAATCTGGTATTCAATAAATGTTGATTAAATAAGATATCAGAAAGCATAGTAAAACAATTGATGATTAATAACTAACTGAAAATTAGATGAAGGCTCAATACATACTCATTAAAGTAGATTATGATAAACAGTGCCTCTCAAGGAAAACCTAGTTCTTCCGTCATGTGGGCTCTGACTTTTTCTCAATATTCTTCATTTTTTTGTTTGAATATCTGATCAGATGAATGCAGATCTGACCAGACTTGTATGTCTCTGTAACCTGCTATGACATCTCAAAAAAAAATAAAAAATAAAAATAATAGTAGTAATTCTACCTTGCATTGCACATCAAAAATCAAGTAAAATGTTCTTTAGCACTATATAGTTCAATAAAAAAGAGCTCTTTAGAGGTATTAGCTGAACGGACTATAAACTGAAGTCAAGAAAATAAGGTAAGAGAGCCTGTGTGGCACAGTCAGTTAAGCATCTGCCTTCGGCTCAGGTCATGATCTCAGAGTCCTTGGATTGAGCCCTGCACTGGGCTCCCTGCTCGGTGGGGAGCCTGCTGCTCCGTCTCCCTCTGCCATTCTCCCTGTTGGCGTTCTCTCACTTTCTCGTCAAATAAAAATCTTTTTGAAAACAAGAAAGAAAATAAGACAAATTTCTTTCAAAATGGTATAAAACACATTTTTTAAAAGATTTTATTTATTTGGCAAAGAGAAACACAGCCAGAAAGGGAACACAAGCAGGGGGAGTGAGAGAGGGAGAAGCAGGCTTCCCGCCGAGCAGGGAGCCCGATGAGGGGCTTATCCCGGGTCTCCGGGATCACGACCTGAGCTGAAGGCGGTCGCTTAACCAACTGAGCCACCCAGGTGCCCCAGTATAAAGCATATTTTTATCATTCCCCTTCTTACAACAAATAGATGGATGTAAGTAGATAGATGGTATATAAAATAGAGAAAATTTATAAACAATTTTGTTAAAAGGGTACGGTTTTCTTTTAATTAATTAAGTTTTTGAATATAGAACCCAACCTCTCATTTGAATCCCAGTGACACTAGCATAGTCCAGGCCTACAGGCTCCTTTCCTAAAGAGACTGTCTCTAACAGACGCTTTATCTATACTCATGCCTCCTCCTAGTTCACTTCTAATACCACGGCTGGATCCATCATTTTACAAATATGGTTTGTATGTCACATCAACCAATATGGCTTGGTTATGTCACTCCTTTCTCTTACATCTTTCATGGCTGTTCTACGGCCTTTCAGACAGAGGCTAAGCATGGCTTCCAAACTCCTTTGACAGTTCCACCATTGCTTTCCTGTCAGGCTCATTTCCCCATGTCCTGCCTCACTTCTGGACCATAGTGAACAACTGTTGGCTTTACACATGTTCCTCGTTCATTTTTTAGTAAACATTGGTTGTTGAGCCTACTTTGTGCCACATACTGTAGTAGGTGCTATAGGTACAGAGATGAATTAAACACAGCCCTCTCTCCAGGAGCTCACAGCCTCCTGAAGAAGAAGACAAAATAGGGAGGAGCATTCAACACAAAGTGGAAACTGGAGTTTCAGGATGCCAAGGTGATGCCTAGGCCGAGTCTTAAAAAAATCATAAGATGTGATCCTCTGTGCTCATTCTTCCTGTAAAGATTCTCCTCTTTTCTTCAACCAGCTCCTACTTGTCCTTCAAACTCAGCTCAGGTGTTACTTCCTCCTGGAAGGAGCTGTTCATGTCCCTCTACAACTTCCTTTTTTTTGGGGGGGAGGAGGGTCTTTGTGAAACATTTTGCTGGGGGAGGTTCACACATTCTGACCCTATCTTAGGCCAGAGAGTGACAGGAGCTCTGGGACCCTGAGGTGGCTCAGAAGGAAGCTGTAAAAACCATGTCCAAAGACCTGCTCTTTGGTGCCTCAGTTTTCCCTTTATGAAATGGGACAGTGGTGTTCCCTTCCAGGTCAGAAACACTGTTTGATAAAAGTGGGGCAAAAGCCACAAGAAAGAGGTTTCCTACCCCCCAGAACCTGCCTTAAAGCCCCTCCACATACTGTGGAGCCAGAAAAAAGGGAATTTGTCCTAGAAACCCTGTAGTCCAGTGGTCCTTGCTGGGAGGATGGGAGGAGCGCAGCTCTCTAAATACCTGGAAGCTAGGGCAGGGACAAAGTGGGGATTCTTGTCTGGACAATATCTTGATTTTCCAGGATACAACTTCCTGTCTTATCTGCATGTACCATGCTCTATTTTTGTTGTTGCTTTGTCTGTGCAATCCTTTAGCAAACGGGCTATATATTTTTCTTGTATCCCCAATGCATCCATTCCCTATTGCCTATTACATAGAGCCTTTCCATTAAACTTTTAGAGATAGCTTTCAGTTACTTGTTTAATGAATTAATATTTGTAATCTTAGGGGCATCTGGGTGGCTCAGTCATTAAACGTCTGCCTTTGGCTCAGGTCATGATCCTAGAGTCCCTGGATCGAGTCCTGCATCAGGCTTCCTGCTCTGCGGGGAAGCCTGCTTCTCCCTCTCTCACTCCCCTTCCTTCTGTCTTAAATACAAAAGCAGATTCCTTTCATGGAAAACCATAGAGTCATTGATTTTTGCAAATATCCTTCTATACCTCCTTCACTTCCAATTCTCCATCCTCCGTGCATTTTCTTTTCATGATGACCATTTTCTTCTCCAGCTTTTTGGCTTTTGTTTGGTTGTTTTTTGTTTTCAATTCTAGTATTTTATTTTATGATATATAGCATAGCCTTCAAGTTTACTTAAGTCATGGCTCTGTTCCCCCTCCTATGAAGAAATCTCTGAAGCATCTTTTTCTTGTTTGAATACTGGTCATTGTTTTTAGATCATAGACATTGAATACCCAGCCAGTGCCTTCTTATTATGTGGATCTTAGGTGTCTGAAACTAAAGGATCTTTACTCCATAGTAGTACAAGTAAATACTTGGACCTAATTTGTCCTTGGGGATATCTGTAATTTCATAGACACATGGAATTGGTATCCCAAAGAGATTGTCTAAAATCAGAGTTTAAACTGGAAAAAATTTAAGACAAAATCCTTAATTGTCTAACATCCAAATTACAATTTCTCTGATGCCTTAATTCATACTTATTTAGAGGAAACTTCAGTGCAATTATTATGATTGAATTTCTCCTTGTATAGAAAAGAAAAATATTGATGTAAGGGTCAAAATGTATTTGTTCAATGCTCTGTAGTTTGTATCATGCTTATGAAATTAGCATTTGAGTTTAGTGCCATGTCTAAGTTTACAAACCTAGTAAGTGGGAGAGCCAGGATTCAACTCTCATTTTCTGGTTGGAAATCTGTTATTTATTCCACCATATCTTAATACCTAAGTGCTGGTCCTTAGTTAAATAGCATCAGTAAAGGATAAAGCTTTAGAGCATTTTAAGTAGTATTTATTTCTGATATGTATATAAGGTATGTATTAGCCCTCATATACTGTGAAAGATAGATCAGAAATAATGTAAAGCTATGAAATAGAGGTTGTACATCATAGTCACATAAAGTATCTTACCCAGTTCAGTATGGTAGATTGGTATCAATGGAACAAGCTTATGAAATTAGTGTTATCTGGATAGACTTTCTAGTTCCAACCCATTCCGCTAGTCTCACGACTTGGTGAAAGAGCAAACAATGATGTGGATATTAGCAGATTTGGCTTTCATTCCAGATTTCCCTAGCAGGGTTTAACTTGATCAAATAATTTACTCTGACTCTCAACTCAGTTTTTCAATACGGGACAAACCATGCACTGGATCCAATTGCTAAAAATGTTCAAATAAAAAGCATAAGTAATAAATAATTGGTAGAGTTTATTGAGCATTTCCAGTTTATGTGGCATTATGCTTTATTTCTATTATGTAATTCCACCAATAACCAAACACTGGGTTTTGTACTGTGTTCAATATCATGAGAAATAATTATGCAGCCATCAACTCTCTTCATACATATTGATTATTAGTCATGGTGTATAATGAAGAATGAATCATCCTTACAGGTATTTTATAGTCAGTCTGAAAAGAACAGAGAAGACATGAAACAAATACCTACATTCTCAACTTACAACTTTTTCATGTCAGCAAGACCTTTTCCCTCAGTTATGGATGGAAGACAAAGAAAAGAGATAGAGGGTTATAGTCCAGTTCATCAACAACTATTTAAGCTTTCAACTCAGCATTCGTAAGCAAAGATATGGATTCTACATAAATTTCTAATATTGTTACGGGTTCAAACAAATGTTTCTGTTTTGCTATACTGGTATGGATAGTAATTGTATTAAGCATAATGAGCCTACATGGAAAAGGGAAACAGTACTCATTAATGGTACTATATAACTGATTGTTTTACACTTTTGTTCATTCTTGGATGTGTGGCAGTACAAATTACAATGCCAGTATTTTTATTGAATTTCGTACATTACATGATGACAGGGAAGAACATATCATAGAAAACATTCTAGAACTATCTGTGCCAAGAGCATTATAAAAATGGAGACATGCCTATCTGGCACAGAGTGTATTTTTCCTTTAGATTTTCCAAGTTTCATTGTTTCTCCTTTTGCCAATTTTTGAGAGTATTTAATGTTGCCTGGTAATAACTATAATCAGTGACTATTTCTGTGCTTTGTGATGTTTTTAATATTGTAATCCAAAGAAAAACAGTGAGGTTTGTGGTCATATGGGAATCCTGTGAGAAAAAATTCTACTCTGCTAAATGACATTTTCAGCCTGCATCTAAATTATCTACATATTAAAACATTCAATTACTTCCTTGAGAACTTTGCTACTACAGAATATATCACATATTCACAACATGTTTATTGCCCTACATCCATTTCTAAAATGACCTAATGGATAAAGAAATTCAAAACTGGATTCAAGATATTTTAAGGAAATGCACTTTTTTTTAAGCAAAAGCACTTTTATCCTAAACCATTATTGAATGCCAAAGAGTATCTAAAATAAATATCTAAAGACAATTTGAAGATGTGAATAGACTGAGGACAAGTTACTGCTTTCAAAATACAAAGTAGATTTTACCACAAACAACAGGTAATTTTAACCATTCTTCTGAGATATTTCTGCCTCCCTCAAGTAGGATTAGACACAACAGCAAGCTGGTGTATTACCAGAAAGTTGACTAAAAGCAGTCAATCCTGTGATTGGACCTGATTGTTTCCTCATAAATGTACTAGACTGAGGAAGTGAAAGCTTCAGCCTCTATTTGTGAGAATGACCATGTGACCTGTCAAGATGATTGTCTCAAGGACACCTGGGTGGCTCAGTCAGCTAAGCGGCTGCCTTCAGCTCAAATCATGATCCTAGGGTCCTGGGATCGAGTCCCACATTGGGAATCCCTGCTCAGTAGGGAGACTGCTTCTCCCTCTGCATGAGCTCCCCTGCTTGTGCTCACTCTCTCTCTCTGAAAAATAAATAAATAAAATCTAAAAAAAAAAAGCTTATTGTCTCAACCTTTTACTTCAGTTATTCTGCAGGGTGATTTGTGTATATATTTCTATCACTCCCTATTCTTTTCTGAAATCCTGTGAAGCAGGCTTTCCTGGAAGCATGAACCTCCAAACTTTAGTATATCAGAATCACCTGTTGAACTTGTTAAACCAATTTCCAACCCTTATTCCCAGAAATTCTAATGTATTAGGTCAATATTGGAGGTAATTGGCTGAAAATATGTTAAGGTACATTGGAGTGGATGATTACCAAATACTGTGTCAGTTTCATAGTTTTACTTTTTCTGAAATGGGATAAAATAGTTTATCTTAAAGATATTTCTAAACCTACATTCGCATGGTCTCTATTATGTATACTAGCTCTTACTCAGGTCTAGTTATTTATTGAACTTGCTGTCATTTTGTACACGCCCTTCAATGGAGCTTTTCAGTAGAGCAGATGTAAATCTTTCCAAATCATATTTTCTTTCAAAGTAGTTTTGTCAGAGCACTGCTGATTATAGCTTAAGATCGCCTCAAATGATTGTCACTTAATAGATAGTTAGACTATGTACATTTCTAATACCCAACAAATAAGAAAGTGATGTCTGATTAATCTGCAAGCATTTTACAGTGTATTATCTGAACAATCTTATCCGGAAGTCAGATAATGCATTTTAGATAATTATTTCACTGTATTGGTGCCTCTGATTTTAATTAAAGCAGCATGGCCACCCAGCTCTTTTTTTTTCCCAAAATGAACTTTTATTGATTAATTGAAAAGAAAGAATCCAAAACTGAAGCATTGACCATTAAAGAGTTTACATTTTAAGCGCCTGGTGTCTTGAAAACATAGTGTCTTAACATTTTAAGTGGATGATTACCAAGTGATACTCTTCCCCAGTTAGGCATTGTTTTTTTAGGTTGAAGGTGAGGAAATCTTTTCCGTAAAGCCCTGGGGGAAAAAACTGCCAATTTTAATTGGGAGTTTGGGTGTTTATATTATTTTATTGACTTTGAAGATCTAGGACTCTCGGCATTACACAAAGGCTAAAATGCAAACCTAAGCATTTCCCAAATCCTTTTGGACATGTTAATAAATATGGCACCAGGAAAAGTTTTCTATGGCCATCTGGTTAGAATGCTTTTTACATCACTGCCCCTCCCTGAGATTCCAAAATTCCAGTAGCATATCATAAGCTCTCAGAAAGATCAAGTCATACACACACTTAGAACTCAGCACTTCTCAAGCTTATTTGAGCATCTTTGCACTGCCAGTCTTCCTCCCCAAAACCCAACCCAAAACTAATCATGGAAATATATCAGACACATTTCAATAGAGGAATTATTATATCTATACATGACCAATATTTTTCAAAGTCATCAAAAACAAGGAAAGTCTGAGAAATTCTTACAGCCAAGGGAAACCTAAAGAGACATGAAAAGAAAAGAAATGTTAATGTTTGCAGGATGGAATTCTAAAACAACAATAGGACAAGGAAATTGATAAAATTAAGATAATCCCAGTAAACTATGGACTTCAGTTAATAAAAATGTATTAATATATCATAATTATAACTAATGTACCATACTGAGGTAAGATTTTAGCAATAGAAAATTGTATACAGGGGTGCATGTAAAATCGATTGGACAATGTAAGAATATGGAAATTTTAATTGAACTATTTTGGGAAAATAAACCAAGGCATGTAAAGATAAGAATACTGAGCTAGCATCTTAAATACAAAGGTCACAATTGGAATCTAGGTATTTTTCAGCCTATTAGACACATGAAGATGCCACAACAGCTCAGAAAAAATGCAATCCTCAGACTCCTGAATGAGATCCTTTGATATTTGATTGGAAGACAATGACAGCCTGCAGTCTAGAATATTGCAGAATCATCTGTATAAGGATGGAGTGGAGCTTTCAGATATATACATGGAGTCCTGAATTCTGAGGGTACACTCCTCCCCTCCGGCTTCTGTCGACATTTACCATGTCTGCCTTGGAACATTCTTTCAGTTCTATATGATACCTGTAGACAGATTTGCAAGTAACTCTTGTACTCACCATGTTTTTAGGCTCTAGTTCTTATAGCAATAATTCCGGAAAGCTACTTACTATCTACTTAATATATTTCAAACATAATGATTTGTGGTATAATGATTAGTAGTATCATCCTAATAACAATAGCAAAGATAGTAACTACTTTTTATTGAATATGAGTGGGACTGTGCTGAGCCCTTTATATTTTTCTTTTTTTAAAAAAAGATTTTATTTATTAATTTGACAGAGAGAAACACAGCCAGAGAGGGAACACAGGGGGAGTGAGGAGAGGGAGAAGCAGGCTTTCCGCCGAGCAGGGAGCCCGATGTGGGGCTCGATCCCGGGTCTCCGGGATCATGACCTGAGCGGAAGGCTGTTGCCTAACCAACTGAGCCACCCAGGTGCCCCTCTTATGTCCTTTTTAAATATGTTCTTAGGGACAATAAATAGAACCCTTATGGGAAGCCATTTACGGAGAGTTTGGTATTGCAGTCAAATTAGTTTAAATGAGTTAACTCAGCTATCTCTTCCTGGTATGAATAAAAAACTAGAATGAGAACCTGAATAAAGCACTGAAATTCTGTTAAAATAAAAAAAAGACAAATACTTGTTAGGAATCCTATAGGAAAGCTTACCTTCTTTATAGCTTAATTTATTTTTGATGTCTCTAAACAGCGCTTGGTAACAGGAAGTAAATTTATTTTAATATAATTTTGTTTGCTTCTTTGGAGTTTTTTACTTGTTACTATTTTTGAAAACAGGAAAGTGTTCTTAGTTTCCATGAGAGACAGTCATTGACTATGTCATTATCCACAGTGTGGGGATAGGCCATCCATGAGACTAGCTTACTGGCAGCAGCTTTCTAGAACTGAGTGATAAATCACCTTTTCTTGACTATATCTCTAAACCTAGTGGCATCAGCATGGAAATGAAGGCCATACAATATCTACCACTCACTTAATGTGTGCAAAACACACACTCCATGACTTACTCAAACTTTACTACAATTCACAGCTACTTGATATACGTCAGTGATTTAACTCCAGATCTGATTTGACTTAGCTGTGAAATAACATAAGGTAGGGTGTGGACCTAATACTGTATTTTTTATTCTTTCTCTATGTAAGATTTATACTAAGAGAAAATCTTAGTACATCTATATATACTTTTTTTTAAAGATTTTATTTATTTATTTGACAGAGAGAGAGAGATCACAAGTAGGCAGAGAGAGGAGGAAGCAGGCTCCCTGCTGAGCAGAGAGCCCCGACTCTTGGGCCTCGACCCCAGGAGCCTGAGATCATGACCTGAGCCAAAGGCAGAGGCTTTAACCCACGGAGCCTTATAATATAAGGCTTATATATAATATAAGAGATTATATACTCTTAATCTATAGGTAGTGGTTAGGAAAATTTGCTAAAAAATTATGTTAAAACTCTCTTTTAATATACAGTATCCAGAAAAACATATTCACCTCTGGTTTGAATTGAACACCTTTGAAATGGAAAGGAATACTACAGTAGACATTACCTTTTCTAGGGTTCAGGGAGAGTTGTGTTTTTAAGAGTACTTGAAGTAATCTTCCCTAATTCAACATTTCCCCTTAGCCATTTGTTTTCTTACCTTTTTCTACCTACTTTCCTCATATTGCAGTTTCCTCTATCCTGAAGGATTCTTTCACTCTACTTATAGTCAATAGCATATGTCAATGAAAGTTTGATATCTCCTTAAATGCCGAACACTAATTTAAATATGTGTGTGTGTATATATTTATATACATATATATTTACTATAATTTGATGGTGGTTGGATAGTCAAGGAATAAATAGGCCAGAAAAGATATGTTAAAAATCAAGGTATTAACAATAACTATTTGCTTGATATTAACAGTGGATTATTAAGTTGTTTGTTTGTTTTTTTTTTTTTGCCATAGCTAACCATTGAGTTTGCTATAAGTTTTTCCTGTCTTAGGAATAGTCCTATCAGATCAGATTTTCCCAAAGTGATGGTGACTGTTTTTCTGATTCCAATCCCAGGAGAGGTCACAGGGCGTGGAAGAATGGCGGATGATCGGAAAGATGAAGCAAAGGCGCCTCACTGGACCTCAGCTCAACTAACAGAGGCATCTGCACACCAACATCCACCCGAGATTAAGGATCAAGGCGGGGCAGGGGAAGGACTTGTCAGAAGCGCCAATGGATTCCCATACAGGGAGGATGAAGAGGGCGCCTTTGGAGAACATGGGTCACAGAGCACCTATTCAGATACCAAAGAGAATGGAATCAACGGAGAACTGACCTCAGCTGACAGAGAAACAGCAGGTAACTAAGGGTTCCTCTGTCCCCAGAACTGGCTTTGTGCTTTGAAGTCTGTTTCATCTGAATCTGAATTAATTTACTGGGATGATCCTCTTTTGCTAGTGCTAGGACTGAAATTCTAGTCAGTCAGGGGAAATAAACACCAAAAGAAGAGTAAAATCCTGGGAACTAGTTCAACATTCCCGCAGATTAGTTGTATTCTTCATCTCATCTCCCTATTTAGTTTTACCACCTTAATTTTAATAGACTAAAAGCTCAGTGTATGTGTGTTTTGCTAGTAACTGTCAGCATTTTAACTCGCTGGAAGAAAATTTCACAAATACTTACTTACTGATTCTTTTGAATGATATTGGACCTGAATTTGATGGACTGAATAGAAGCATATTTAATTTGGGGGACAGAAAGCAATTTGGAGTCTACCTTCCAGGCTTTAAGAAAAAAAAAGGAAAAGTAGAGATTGAGGTGCCTAGCTGGCTCTCGGGGATGTGAGTTCAAGTCTCGTGTTGGCTGTGAAGATTATTTTTAAAAAATATAATCTTAAAAAAAAGAGAGAGAAAGAGAGTGAAAGAAAGGAAACAAACACACACATACATGAAACCATTCCATACTTCCTCAGAGAGCTTTATAAGAACTAATATTGAAGGAGAACATAATTTGGTTTACCCTTAGTACTTCTTTCCAAAGTATAATTTCTACCAGTAGTCTTCTTTATTCTGTCATTGATAATATTGTCATTGATAGCCTAGTCGTTGTAGAGCATCAGCAATCAAGAAACACTCGCCTGCACTGTATTCATCACCATTATTTACCTTTTTTCTTTAATCAGAATGTAATCCGTTTGAACACAGTAACTCACAGACATGCCACTCCAAAGAGAGTAGGTAAACTACATAAGAAAGGCTATGTCCCCCTTCAAAGTCATCCCTTGCTTATTCAAACACTGGTTTCCTGCCCTCCATCAATTACTCAGCAACACTTCTCAACTGCACACTTTGTTCAAAAAATGTATTTAAATTTCAATGGGGTATGATTAAAGGCATCTTGAATAACTGGGGAGCAATTACATAAAAACATGATGTAATTTTTTAATCCCCTCATTTGATATACTGTTGAACCTTTTCTATATGCAAGGTGTGTCAGCTTCTGTGTCAGGGCTTCTGCAAGGAATGTCTCTGAACTTCACAGAGCGGATGATCCAGGAGCAGACATGAGAACTGTGCACAATTCAAATGTGAAACACAATGTGTTCCATGGCAAATGAGCAGTATAGGAAGACACCGTTGAAGAGGGATCATTTCTACATAGGACCACATTTCCCAAAGTGTGCAAAGAAGCATCTTGAGGTCACATCAAACTCACATGGCAGTGGCAGAGTGTTTTTGTTTTTGTTTTTGTTTTTGTTTTTAGTGGCAGAGTGTTTTAATTGCTCAAAGGGAAACACAGAGATAGTCAGTGTATGTTAAACACCACCCAGGGTCACGTGAGTGGCTCAGTTGTTAAGTGTCTGCCTTCTGCTCAGGTCATGATCCCAGGGTCAAGGGATTGATTCCTGCATCAGGCTCCCTGCTCGGTGGGAAGTCTGCTTCTCCCTCTCTCACTTACCCTACTTGTGTTCCCTCTCTGGCTGTGTTTCTCTCTGTCAAATAAATAAATACAATCTTTAAAAACAAAACAAAACAAAACACCGGAGTTCACAGTTTTAACATTGGATCACACCACATTCTTTTTTAAGACTTCTCTTATGTGAAGTCGGGCTTTGGGCAGTTGCCCTGATATGAAGCAAGGATCCTGAAGAAGTTCATGTGAAATAGGAGAGGAGAGTGAGTGTGCAGTCTAATATAAGCATCTGCGAATCTATGCAGTGCTCAGTGGGCACAAACACCCCAGTAGTAAGAGACTGTAGAGGCTGAAATAAAAACATTATTTTTGCCTTTTATGGTCACAGTGAGTATTAAATGAGATGATAAAGTATACAAAGTCAACAGATCAGATGATAGCATCTATTAATCACCATTATTGTTATTGGTGGTGGTGGTAGTCATGTTAGTATGGGCAGCAGGGCATTCTTGATCAAGGCATTTTTTATACAGCTGAGTGCAATATAGCTTGGACAAGGTGGGACTTGAGTGTCTGGAGAACTAAGTAGGAAGATTTTGAAGAAATTGAGGCATGAAGAGATGAGGACATGCCAAAACAAGATGACTGTGGGGAAGACAAGAGATAGTGTGATAGGCTAAGAGTTTTCTCACTATCCTATTCTGCAACACCTGACATTACACTTCAAATGGCTCAATTAATGTATGTTGAGTAAGTGAATGAATGAGGGCATGAATAAATGCAAAAGAAAAAAAAAGAAAGTCATTTTCAAATTAATGGTGAAAACTATTGAAAAGTCTTACCAATTGACCCCTACAGATAATGATAGCAGCTGGTAATAGACAAAAGGAAAAAGTCACACTGTGTCCTTGGTCAGGCAGTGAAGAGCTACCATTACTCACTATTTCTTTTCAGTGGTCTTAATTAAGTATTTAAGAACATCAGAAAAATCTCTTTGCTGGGTCAGTGTATCTTCATCTGCTTCTCTGAGAAAATAATATAAATTAAAAAGAGACTAACAGTTTTTTTTTTTTTAATGTATGGGTTCAGGACCATCCAGAGTTAATTTTGAATTCAGTTCATCATATTTCACGTACATCTTGTCTTACCCTGGAGCATCTGACCCCGGAAGTTCTATATGAGTGTTCATAGTGAAAAAGTTGGTAACAGGCAGCTGTGTGTTACCAGAGTAAGGTGTGCAATCCAAACTCAGGTATGATTTTAAATTAACCTCCCTCCGGAAATAACAAGCCATGCATTAAGTCCATACAACGTGGAAAGCTGTGAAAAAAGAAAAATATATAATACTGTCTCTTCGTACCTACAGAGGATGTTCCAGTGATAAGTTAATGTGCCATTAGATTTCTCCTCAAACTTTAGCTTAATATACTAGTATATTTTTTTTTAAAGATTTTTATTTATTTGACAGAGAGAAACACAGCCAGAGAGGGAACACAAGCAGGGGGAGCGAGAGAGGGAGAAGCAGGCTTCCCGTCATGCAGGGAGCCCGATGTGGGACTCAATCCCGGGTCTCCGGGATCATGACCTGAGCCAAAGGCAGTTGCTTAACCAACTGAGCCACGCAGGCAGCCCATATTTTATTATTGATGGTCTATACATAACTGTTTCACAAACAAAAATCATTCCCAGTAAGAAGTGTTCTTAAATCTGAAATATAGTCTTTAAAAATCCTATCCTTTGATCATAGGGTGCACTAACATGAGCTGGCATTATAATTTTGAGGCGATTATTTTAAAGAGGACCAGAGAAGCAATATATTAGCCACCTCTTCTACCATTCACATATGATCTGTCAGTACATTGTATTTTTTCCTTAGAAAAGATACTTCTCGGGGCACTGTTAATATGCCACCTTTTCCAGTAACATCAGGTGTCCAGCTATATGCTGTGACGTCGAGACCACCACTGGTTGAATCCAAAGGTCTTTCTTCTCTCCTACTTTGCTATAGTCCTCTCTTCATTGTTGGAAACAAGTTTATCCCCAAGACTGTTTATTTTTATTCATCTCTAAAACCAAAATTACATAATAAATGCAATGCAATTACAGCATCTCCCTTCCCCTCCTTTCTTCATGAGGCGGGCTTACTTCAACCAAAGATCAGACCTCGTCCTCTCTCACCTACACTTTTCGATGCTCACCTTCATTTCTGGGCCATAGTAGTTTTTAAATTTTACATATGCAAGACCATTGGCAGCTTATCTTTGATCCTATATACTTTGCTGGGGAAAGGGGAGAGAAGGGAATTCTAGAAAGTGATAATATTTTAAATTCTATTTCTTTATGGATTCCTCTTCTAGATTTCATCTCTTTCCTCACAATTTAAAGTTAATCCATAAAAAAATAGATAGAATTATTTGCTTACCTGTTGTAGCATAACTTTTGCTACTTTAAGAAATTTTTTTACATCTATTCACTAAGGTAACCTTTATAGAAACCTGCAATAAAAGCCCCCTAAAAAGAAATGAGAAGCCGTTGAGAATCTAGTCACTTAGGAAATCTATAGCTGTGAGACTAAAAACATCACAACGTTACTTTAGTTTCAGGTGTACAACATAGTGATTCAACTTCTCTGGACGTTATGCTCTGTTCCCCACAAGTGTAGCTCCCATCTGTCACTGTGTAATCCTATTGCAATGCCACTGATGATGTTCCCTAGGCTATATAGAAGCCTAAACTTCCCTCTCCCCTTCACCCATTTTGCCCCTTCCCCCTGCTCCATTCCCTCTGGTTACTATCAGATCTCTGTATTTACAAATCTCTTTCTGCTTTTTGTTTGTTTTAAAACAGTCATTTTTAAATTGTCTTCCGAAGTGTGAATCATAAAAGGCTTGTAATAAAACTTTCCTCTCTTCTCCACCTTATCATTGTGGAAGAAAGCAAGAGAGAGTACCCAGTTCCAACTGTGAGTGAAAATAGGAGCCCCACTTTAAGTTTCTTATCTGAGGATGGGACCAGAACTCATATTAGATTCCTATCAAAATGACTGGAAGAAGGTGCCTGGGTGGCTCAGTCAGTTAAATGGCTGCCTTCAGCTCAGGTCATGGTCCTAGGGTTTTAGGATCGAGCCCCATGTGGGGCTCCCTGCTCAGTGGAGAGCCTGCTTCCCTTGCTCCCTCTGCTCTCCCTGCTTGTGTTCCCTCTCTCTCTGTGTCAAATAAATAAATAAAATCTTTAAAAAAAGAAAAAAGAAAGAAAGAAAGAAAGATAACTGGAGGAAACCAGTAAGTGAAACCACCTTGCACAGGTGTCGTGACGCATCCGAGATCACATGACTATAACCGGACTGCAGGTCCCCTGCTGCATAGACCAGTGTGCTGTCCACTACCCCATGCTGCCAGATCCAAAAGGGGACAGCCGGCTATCACAGCTCTCAATTATAGCCCCCTTCGATTGCAGAACACCACATCATGGACCTTTAAACACAACAGAAAACCATAACTTTAGTCTTGGTTTTCAGTATGAGCGGAGCAAGAAAGCAGGTGGTTCTCAGAAGTATGTAGATGCCACCACACTGAAGGACTGAAAATCACACTTCTGTGATTTGGACTATCCCCAGGTACAGTGCTTTCAACACGAGTAGCAAACACTGGTCAGAGTAAAAAGTGCCTTTGAGATCATCAGAAGCCAGTATCAGCTAGCCCTTGGAATAAATTTAAATATAAAGAACATTTCCTCAGTTACCCTGCCCCCAGTTCCAAGGCTGCTTTGTTTTCCCAAGGTTCCAGGGAATGTCTCCTCGCTCCTGAAGCAGTGAGATCTGGAAAAGCTCTTCCACAGTATTGCTTTTCCAGAACTTACCAATGGAGCTGTGCCTTGGAAGTCTTGGCCTGCTCTTTAACACCCCCATAACCCTGGCAGCCAATTGATGAACACGCTCACATATGTAAGTGTATTTTGGCTGGAATTGTAAGTTTCGGCTTAAAAATATAGGACAGAGGGTGCCTGGGTGGCTCAGTGGGTTAAAGTCTCTGCCTTCGGCTAAGGTCATGATCTCAGGGTCCTGGGATCGAGGCCCGCATCAGGCTCTCTGCTCAGCAGGGCCTGCTTCCTCCTCTCTCTCTCTGCCTGCCTCTCTGCCTATTTGTGATCTCTCTCTCTCTGTCAAATAAATAAATAAAATCTGAAAAAAAAAATATAGGACAGAGGAAAAGTTTGTCATCATTCGTGTGCAAAACCCTGAATATACCTTTAAGCTTCTTTCTGTTTCCTGTTCCAATCTTGGGAAAATTCAAACCTGCCTTTTCTTACCTCTCTCGTCCTTCCCGCCTCCATTCCTTGATTTGAGATTTACTAGTAGGAGTCATCATTCCGTTTAAAATATGGCATATTGTATATGATATTATAGCAATGTACACAAAGCCGAAAAAGTACCGAACCATTTCTCCTGCGAAACGACTAAAGCCATCTGTACCACCCCGCAAGGCAAATAAACACGCCAGCCTAACAATACAAGAGGTTGCAGATTTGCCTTTCCTTGTTGCCATGGCAACCAGACATCACTCAAGCTGCCATTTCCCTGAGCTCCGCAGAGAGAGGAGTGTGCAGAGCAGACTTACTTAGCATTCAAGGGCGGATCTGCAGAAAAACACTCGGCCTCACCACAAAGCCTCCGGGCCTGGCGGCGCTGATGGATGAGTACAGAAAATGGAAATCTTGTCGGTGTTTTCCTTTGAACAGTTAGGCATCTGGGGCTAGAAAGAGCAGGAAAGACAAGTATTGCAGAAAAGGGCAATTCCATCAGGTTTGTGTTTGTCATGTTTGCTTTGTCCTGTATGGTCTCTATACCCTTTGAAGCAGATTTGGGGTATTAACTTCAATTATACTATATGGCTGGTCCTGTTGGTGAAGAGAAGGGTCTGTACCTAACTGAGCATTAATTTACATGGACATTATAGTAAAGAACTGCATCTCTTACTCTTGGTAAGATATGAGCTTATATAGAGTAGGTATTGCTAGCTGGAGCTTAAAGTGTTTCTACAAAGTGGAGGAAAAGACAGGCACCAGATAATGTTGTTTACTTAAATGTGCAGTTATATATAAGGTAGTCCTTTCTATAAAAATCTGCTTCACATCTATCTTTGCTCTTCAGCAAAAGTCTTAAAGTAGGATGAGATTTGTCTTAAGCCAATAATTCTGAATCAAGATATAAGGAAAACTTGGTTTCTCTAGACTTCTTTTAATTAAACCCAATGACTCAACAAATTAAAACATGTTTTTGTTCCTTGGAATTTTAATTGCCTACAGACACTTCCAGTTGTGAAGAGCAAGGCTCTGTCTAACACAATGTAATATGATATTTAAGAATTAAGGTTAATTTGCATACACATTTATTCCTATGTATATTCTTCCAGAAAATTCCTCCCAAGCACTTGCTAGAAATCAGTCTCCTTTCTTTACCATTTTGTTTTACACTCAATGTCAGAACCACACTCATAAGCACTATAAAAAAGGTGTTTTGTCATTCCCTTTGGGCCACTAACACTTTGTTATTTTTTTTATTGAGTTTGAATCTTAGTGCAACAGATTTGAGCTAAGAACAATCAGACCTACTGGTAAAATTCTGTCTGGCTTGTTTTTAAATGTAAATATAATCTAATCATTTGTATTTTCTTACTTGACCCTTTCTCCTGATCCTGTATTTTACAAGACTTTATCAAATTGTCTCCTTTCTAATTTGCTGTCACATTTTGTCATATTTTTTTTCTTATTCTCTCTCTTTTTTTTAGGTTTTTAAATCTCCATTGAGGGAAAAATTCTAACTGTTTCATAAAATCTGTTTTATTTGCAGTGAGCAGATTTTGAAAATATTCAGTCATGAAAGCAAGTCTTCCTGGATTTATTTTTGAAAAACCTAAGCCTTTGTTTTGATGAGGATTATGCATGTCCTTTATCTGTCTCTTGTTATATTTCTAAGAATTCTCTCCTCACAAAAGAAAAGGGGAAAAAAAGATAAGAGAACAGCTTTATTTTTTTTTTTAAGATTTTATTTGTTTATTTGGCAGAGAGGGACACAGTGAGAGAGGGGCCATGAGCAGGGGCAGTGGGAGGGGGGAACCTGAGCAGGGAGCCGATGCAGGACTCTATCCCAGGACCCTGGGATCATGACCTGAGCCACCCAGGTGCCTCAGAGAACAACTTTAACAGTAATTTGCAACGAATAAATTGCTCTAATATCTTGAGAATATATTAATCACTGATCAATAATGGTTTTTTTCAAAAGGATAATGTACGTATACATTGATTCTAGTGCTTGTATGTACCTGAGGAAAGTACCTGCCGAGGTATACCAACTACCACCTCAAGGGCTGACTCCGGTTTTCATGTTACTGCTGCTCAGAGGTTAGAAGACTGGGGAGTACCTCACGGTCATTACTCCTCTCTCTTTCCTCCCCAAGCTGCTGTGATGAACCAACTCTTTCTGCTTCAGTGTACCAAGCCATTTTCTCTTCCTCTCGTTCCCTCACACTTGACTGCTCCTTAACACATTACATAAAGCACGTGTTTTGCCTGTCAGGGGAGCCTGGAAATTCATCTCTGGAGCAGATGAACAAAACAACTGGTGCTGCCTTGCAGATCTGGTCGTGAAAGCATGATCTGACTTGGCATCGTGAGTCCTGAGGGGAAAAGGACACTGAGCCGCTTGCTGCCTGCTCATGGCGTGGCTCATCTCACAGCATGAGTCACCATTCAGCAAGGCATAGGAAATACAATTCAAAAAGCAGCCAAATTGATGAGTGAAGAAAGAGGAACACGTATGTCCCACACTCTTGTTGCAACTTTTAACGAATATGCAAATGCTAGGTGGTTATTAGGTCACAGAAATGGGAATAAATGTCTGTTTTTACAACTTATTTCAGTAATCCTCAAAACTTAAGACAGCAGTAGGCAAAATGAGTAATAACAGAGGAATCAAGATTCAGAGAAAAATCATCTTTAATAGTGATGACTCAGCTTCAGCAGCCTATAAATTGGACCCAAGATTTCAGTCCAAATTTTCTATTTGGAAAGACAGATTGAGACAGGGCTGGGTTACGAGCACCTCTGCTAGTTCGTCCATAAATGACTCCAGCATGAATGGTCAACCCTTACAAATGAATTAACAATCTCCCTTTTAGCAAAACAGGTTACATTTGCCCAATGGATCTGTGTTTTCATTCATGTGCTGCAATAAAACAGTGATGGGAAAACATTTTGAAAGGGTGCATTCCCCACAGGAAAGAGTCTAAGATCCAGAGCTGATACTGATTTTATCCTCTCCAGGGACTCTCTTCCTCTTCTGAACACCTCCATGTAATATGTTCATATCTTGTTAATAGCATTAATCATATGGATCATTCTACTGAGCTTACCTGTTCCTTGTTTTATTTTTTTAATATTTTATTTATTTATAATTTGAATTTTCAATCATAAAGGAAACAAAGAACTGAGTTTGAAACAAGTGCAGATGCTACTTTCAAAAGTTACATTTTAGGAGGGGAAGTTCATTCATTCAGGGCGACAATGATCTCGTCCTCATAAACTATCTGCCTGAAATGCCCTGTGGACCACGTTGAACTCATATATATGATCTGAATGCAAATTGAAGGTACTGCTCAAGAAGTTGGATATTTTTGTGACACAGATTCCTTTCTAGTTGGATTTTATCGTTTAAGGAAGGGTGAATTGAAGTTACCTTCACTGATAATTTAATATCTTAAAACTGAAATCACCAGATAAGGTTGAATTTATTTTTAATGTGAAGGAGTATAAACTTCCCAAATTATGCTTAACTTTTTAAAGTAAACTTTTTAGATGTTGAGCATTTCTTCAATTCTAATTAGAAATGCTTGAGCCTCCTATGTCCCCAAATAATAGTTTCCACTGTCCTTTGTGTTCTCTGATGCAACTGGATGTGAAAAAAAAACAAATAAATACAAAGTGCTTTTCTTCACCAGGTGTGTAGAGAAATGAAAATTTCCAAATATGTTTTTTAGAAAATATTCTGGAAAATCTAGTTGATTAAAACATTGACATGGTTCTTTTACTTTGTTCTATAAAGTTTTAACTATGATGCTTTAATTAACATGCTTGCATTAAAACCATACTTCTCGGGCACCTGGGTGGCTCGGTGGGTTAAAGCCTCTGCCTTCGGCTCAGGTCATGATCTCAGGGTCCTGGGATCGAGGCCCACGTGGGGCTCTCTGCTCAGCAGGGAGTCTGCTTCCCCCTCTCTCTCTCTGCCTGCCTCTCTGCCTACATGTGATCTCTCTCTCTGTCAAATAAATAAATAAAATATTAAAAAAAAACATCCTTCTCTTCCTATACCTTTTGATCACCTTCTTGTTACTATCAGACCAAATTATTCATGCCTCTGTGTTTCATGTTGCATTTCAGATTTATCCAAGAAAAAAAGAGCAGAAATCACAAAGTTCCCTGATTTCATGAGTTTTTCCTTTTATAGCAAACATTTCTTCAACAAAATAAAGTAAACCCCACTACAAGCTCAAATAAAACATCTTTGAGGGGCAGAAGATCTCTCTAAAAGTTGGGATGAAGGGATTGATAAACTTTCTTTTTTTTTAAAAGATTTTATTTATTTTTCTGACAGAGAGAAATATTGCTAGAGAGGGAACTCAAGCAGGGGGAGTGAGAGAGGGAGAAGCAGCCTTCCTGCCAAGCAGGGAGCCTGATGCCCTCATCAATCCCAGGACTCCGGGATCATGACCTGAGCCGAAGGCAGACACTTAATGACTGAGCCACCCAGGTCCCCCGAAAGTGATAAACTTTCAAGGAAAATAAAAATGCATCGGAGATATTCTTTGGCATATTCTTAAAACGAGGAATTGGACAACCTCTTCATGATCAGAGTTCCATATATGAAATAATGAAATTGTAATTTTATTTTGAAAAATAAAAAGCTACAAGTCCTGAATTAGAAATTTTTCTTAAATGTCAGTAAGAAAATAATATACCTTTTCATGTTTTTGTAGTAAATTAGATTTTTATTGCCATATTTTACTAAAACAAAATGAAGATTATGAAATCTGATTTACCATATCATGAAGAAGCCCCACATATCCCTTACATAGGATTGTGTTTTTCATGCCAAATGCTATGAGGTTTTTTGTTTTTTTTTTTTATTTTAAATTTATTTTATTTTTTCAGTGTTCCAAGATTCATTGCCCATGCCCCATACCCAGTGCTCCATGCAATAGGTGCCCTCAGTACCCACCACCAGGCTCTCCATCCCTCCACCCCCTCCCTCCAAGTCCCTCAGTTTATTTCTTTGTCCAAAGTCTCTCATGTTTCATTTCTCTCCCTGAATTACCCTGCTTCCCATTTACTTTCCTTCTCCTACTGTCCTCCATATTGCCGCTTATGCACCACAAGTAAGTGAAACCATGTGATACTTGACTTTTTCTACTTGGCTTATTTCACTCAGCATAATCTCTTCCAATCCAATCCATGTTGCTACAAAAGTTGGATATTCATCCTTCCTGATGGAGGCTTAGTATTCCATTGTATATATGCTATGAGTTTTCAAACATAGTATAGCTTATAGTTATAGTGCCATTTGCCTACCTGGGACCTGCCATGAGCAAAATTATGAAGTCAATAACTTTGCCTTGAGCACCTTTTCATTTGTTTCCTGAATGCTCTTCCTTCATTTTCTTCAGGTTATCGATAATCAGTCACCTGAAGCTACCTCAAATGGTCAGGATCCCACCCTCAACCCCCTGCAAAACCCAGTTGTCTTGCCTGGTGTCATGCTACCTATCTAGATAACATCCTGTTCTTATATCTTTCTCAACTCTGCCACTCCATCAAAATTGATCTCCTTTCTCTTTCTGCTGGGCTCAGACAATAGAACATCCCAAGCTATTACCATAATTAATTAAAGTTTTTTATGCTTTCTAGATGTTATTTACATTCTGATATAAAGCTTCAGTGTCTTCAAAGAGAGTGAATGCTTTGGCTGCTTTAAGTCTGCTATATATGACACTGATTTGCGAATACTTCTGGAATATTGGTAACAGTGAGATCTTATGCAGGGAAGAGATTGACATAGTATATCACTGAAGCAAAATCATCAATGTAAAATTTTACTTCAACAGATCCCTAAGGGGTATTTTCTAAAGTAGAATTTGTATATTATTTGCAAATTTTTGAAGGTAACTTTGAAGTTACTATTACTTCTTGTTGTTTTTCTATAATTAAACTTTTGTATCTCTAGATGGAGAGAAGTTAATTTAATATTATTTTCCATTGGCTGCATTTTCAATCCAGAATACAAAACAAATCATCTTTGTTCTATAATAATTTTTGTCACAAGGAAATTAAAAGTTCTCTTAGTCTTTGCTTTTTTCCTATCATAGTATGATGAATTGCAAACATTGGACTTAACACTTTATTGTCTTGCTTTAAAAAAATGATCTTGCAAAGTCTTGATTTTGCTACTCAGAGGTCCTAGAAAAAAGTCTTTATTATCAATTTTACTTGTTTAAAATTTTCCAGAGAATGTGGCCCCCCTTATCTTGTGTTGTGGCTAAGCTTTTATTTAACAAAAATTATTAAGGAATAATAGAGGGAGAGCTCAAAACTGTATCTTTCTTATTTTTTGTTTTATTTTCACTATGGCATTATAGTTTTCAGGATTTCACAGTGTAATTAATTCTATTATACCTTTTCCTACAGGATTATTAGAATATGATTTTATATATTATATCATTTATATCATATATATTATATCATTTATATCATATATATCATATAATATATGTGCTATTTGAAAATGATGAATTACCATATACACTTATTCGTGACTTAGCATCTGCCAAGTCGTTTTAGGGCTGGTGTAAAGAGAATATTTGTGGATGATATTTTATATAGCTATAATGATAAAAATAAAATAGGTAGTTATAGAAGATGGAGAATCGCTTACTTAGACCATTTATAGTTCATGAGAGACTTGTTAACAAGATAGCACAAAGGTTGATGTTGCATGCTGCCAATTTGCACACTCTTTCTTAGAAACATGGTAGCCCTGGAGGTTGAAACAAACTATAATTACATAAAAGTCATGTTGGTCTCTCTATGTGCTGATTGAATGTACCGTATGGAGTGTTGGGAACAAAGTGATTTTCCCATTACTTAGTTCCTAAATTCCATATGCTTCTAGGTCCCAAGGCCTCCAGAGATTCTATGCAAGTTATGCTATTATGGGGATAAGGACAGAGTGAACAAAAGGTTACTTTTAACCACTTCATTGTAATGAAGAGTTTTTCCTAGAAGAAATAGCTAGCTTTGTAGTGGTAACTAGTAAAAACTATTCCTGGTATATAGAGAACTTATATTTTGAAAGTTTACTCCAATGACTTTTTTTGGATCCTGGAATATTTTTCCATTTTTCCATCATATCCTCTGCCTCAGGCATTTCCATGTTTTGAAACTATGGGAACATTAATTCAGCCAAATCCTAGCCTTGCTTCAGGTAATCAAAGTCTCTGAGGTTCTCAAATACAGGGGAAACTTTAAAAACATGGAGAGACTTTCCTGTGCATGAGAGCTGGCACATGCATAACACACACACACTGTACTGCATTTCTACACACACCTTTAAATTTTGTTTATCCTACAGTTACTCTGTGCACTTATTTAAGGTCTCTGGAAACTAAGGTTAGTTTCATTCCTATTTCATCTTTCTGTTAGTGTCTCATTAATGTCTCGTCTCACAATTCTTTTGACAATGTGATGTGTTCAGGACTTAATGCAGAAGATGATTCAATTTCCCACGAGTTCACAAGGAAGAGTACAGTAGCAATGACTTTTATAAGATGCACAACTGAGCACTGAAAACCTCTAAAAACATTATCAATTTCCCCAGTGCTTTATTGATTATATTCAATGTACTGATACTAAAGCAATCTGAAAATTTGAAAGGGGAGTATTACCCAAGCAATTTCTCTTTCTCAAATTAAGTTAAAATCAATGGAATAGTATAATCTAGCTTAATTAATAAATGTTTAATACATGGGCTAAAAACAGCAATATAAGTAGGTGTACATTACCACATTTTAAATCCCCAATACCACCAGCAACAAAAACTTTTAACTAGAATAGTTAAGTATAAAGTTAAACTATATTTGCTTACTATATTTCTTCTGCTTAAATGTGTTTTTACCTACTTCCAAGTGAACCCTTAATATTAGAAGGAAAATTTTCCACTCATCTGTTGATGGACATCTAGGTTCTTTCCATAGTTTGGCTATTGTGGACATTGCTGCTATAGACATTTGGATACATATGCCCTTTTGGATCACTACATTTGTATCTTTAGGGTAAATACCCAGTAGTGCAGTTGCTGGGTCACTCTATTTTCAACTTTTGAACAGTATTGAGGAATCTCCATACTGTTTTTCCAGAGTGGCTTGTGCTTTGCTTTTCTAATTGCTTTGACTGCATAATACCATATGCTTACCCTGTGGTATCCTTCCACTGAGAACCATCTTAATTTACTACACCTCCCCCTCCACCGACTAAGAGTAAATGCTAGGCAGATTCTGTTCAAGTTCTAAAAACTTTATCTGAGTAGAGTAAATTGTCAATCCAAACAAATTGTGGATTAGAGCCCATAAGTTGAGATGGGGAAAGAAAAAGAGGCAGAGGAAAAATTGTCCTACAATCATAACCGTACTCCCAATCCAAGCCTAGCCTGGTTGCAAATCCATTTCAGAACAGGGCCTTATGAGTGACTGTGGTTGGATGAGCCAAAATCTGTGGCCATTTTTTTTTAAAGATTTTATTTATTTGACAGAGATAAACACAGCCAGAGAGGGAACACAAGCAGGGGGAGTGAGAGAGGAAGAAACAGGCTTCCTGCCGAGCAGGGAGCCCGATGTGGGACTCGATCCCGGGTCTCCGGGATGATGACCTGAGCCGAAGGCAGTCGCTCAACCAACTGAGCCACCCAGGCGCCCCTGTGGCCATTTTTTATAGAAAAATCTTTGAAAACAGAAACAAAATTTGTTCTTCAATGCGATAGCCCCACTCCAAGCAAAATTTACATGTATGAATACCATGTCTTATCTTTATATTCCTCATGATGACTAAAGATAGTTCCATTGTCTATAAGGGGTACACAATAAATTTTCTTAAATTTAAGTGCCCATTAGAACTGAATGTTTGCAGTCATGAGTCCTTATCGTAAAATGTGTTTATCCCTATAAACTAATTTTGCTCAAATGCATTTATTCCCATAAACTAAACTTACCCTTCCTTTAATCAGTAAATCTTTAGAAGAAATCTTTGGAAGAAAAAGCTGGTAGGCAAAGATCTACGGCTGCAACATTGGCAATTGTGACCTTTGAGATCAAATCAGAGTCTGACTAGGGAAGATGATGCCAATACTGGCCTTTTTAATTAATGCTAAGGTGCCAAGGAAACAAACAAACAAAAAGCCAACAATCTGCGCTTTTAATTTCCTTCTTCACCAGTTGATTATAGGAAATAGTTTCGGAGGAACCATTTGCTCTCCAAATTAAGCAAGAAACTTTTCATGTTCCCCTGTTTTTGTGAATTTATCAAGGGTATTTGTTTCCAACTACATGGTGCTTTCCTTGTTGACTGGCTTCCATCATCAGCGGCAATTAGCTCCGGTTTCCTAGGCAACCATTCTGTACCCTACTGAGAAAAACCTTTTCCTGACAGGAGCATTCTGTCTAAAATTGTTTTGTTTTCCTTCTTTCACAAGTCTACGGTAGGCTTACTTGTCATTTCTCTTAACACAGCATTATTAGGTCCATTATTCTTAAAAGCAGAAACATTTACTGGCTTTTTTATTCCATATGTTTGACTATATTGTCAGTGTCTCTTACTTCTCTCTTAACAACCTGAAAGAAATCAACAAAAATATGTTCTCAAGCATATGCCAACTTGTTTTGGATTTTGTGCTCACAGCCGAATTGGTGAACCTTTGCATGTTCAAGTAATCACAGCTGGTCCTGATGAAAACTCAAAGGGAATACACATTCAAAATCAAACTTCTGTGTCTATCAGTAATGTCATGTGTTGCTCCAAAGCAAGTTGAAATTTCTAGGGCCACTGAGAAAGTTCTAACTTTGTTGCTTTTATTATAAATCAGCCAGGCAATAGCAATAGATTACTATAACAAACTAACTAAACTAGAAATATGTGCTAAAAACAGGGCCTGAGACTGTGTTAAGGGATTTGACATGATAAAACACCAGAACAGCATAACAATGGTATAGCATGAATCAGCACATGGAATAAACCAGAAGGCTACAACAGCTATAATTGCTGACCAGTATGGCACAATGGGAGCGTAAGATTTAATTCAACATTTTAGCTTAACTAGGAAAGGGCAGGAGCCTTATGTACTGTCTGTGAGGCAGTGGTTCAGGATAAGGCAGGGAGATACTCATTGCGAAAAATGACAGAATTATCTCAGTGAATGACAGACACTTTCAGTGCTTTGTATTTTGCCAATCAAATAATGGTTATAGATTTAGATGAAAGCAAGAGTGATTAAATCAGTGATACAGAATGAATTTATTTACTTACTTATTTTAGAGTAGGGGAGGGTGGGGGGAGGAAGAGAAAAAATCCCAAGCAGGATCCACACCCAGTGTAGAACCTGATGTGGGGCTCGATCCCGCAATCCCGAGCCCAAATCAAGAGTCAGGGCGCCTAATTGACTGAGCCCACCCATGGGTCCCGGTGATACAGATGTTAAATAAGCAATTGATCTATATTATTTTGTTTAATTGCCACAACATACGAAAGAAGAACACCAATTTTATTCCCACTTTACAGATGGGGAATCTGAAGGTTAGAGAGATTGTCACTTACTTGCAGCTAGTAAGAAGTAAAGACAATTTGGTTTCAGTTTTTCTGACATAGGGATCTACTATTATAAAATATTTGTACTACACTGATGTAAGTCAAAGTGATGTCTAAATGGGACAGTAAGTGACCTTTATCCATCATTTTGCCAGTTTTCTAGAACATGTGTTATTGTGTGGATTCAATATATTGATGGGAAATAAAAGCGCCTGGGGTAACAACCTAATAAACTTGTATCACAGTATGATGTTTATTCATAATTTAGTAGTTTAGCATGATATCTTTTGGGTATTCTCACGTAGGTTTCTGTAGACGAAAGTATGTTGCAGTTTGTTTCTTATACCTATTTACTTCCTATTTGTATTTCTACCAATTTATTTCCCCAATATTGAGGAAAAAAATATTTCTTTCCAGAATTTACTTTTATCAAGGACTGCTTTGATCCTGTTTCAGAATACTGACCCTATCTCCATTGCCCAGAATAAGTTTTCAGGACAGACTTCACTGATACTTTCAGGTGTTTATCTAGCTAGTGATGATCTTTTACCTCTTATGGCTCTGTTACCTGGGTTGTATCTGAATCCCTTATTTTATATTGGCCTCTAGTCAGCAATAATTTTTATTACACTAATGTGCTTTAAAGACATTGCTTTTAATGTTTTTTATAGGCAGATTACTTACTATATTAGTTCCCGGTTGTCATTTGTTTTATTTAGACATGATATGACTTTAGAACAAAGTCATGAGATATTTTTGTATTACTTAACAGAAACTGTCTCATTACTATAATGACACTACTGAAAAATAACAATATTCAAGTACTGGTTCTCACTGCAACGCAAAAACTACTGTTAGTTAATTGCATTGAGAGCCTGACATTAACAAGAAAGAGAATAAAATACATATTACAAACACTCCATTTTTAACAAAAACTAAAAATGCCCACTACCAGAACACTTTAGATGTTCAAAAGAAAGACAACTAAGCCTTTCATAATTTCAATATATACTAAGAAGTATAATGTTTCTAGCTAGGAAGATCAGTGTTACCTTTCAGTTATGTGCAATGAATAATTTCCCAGTAATAACCCCAGTGCAATCTAGATTCATCTTTAATCTTCTGAACAACTAAGTCCTACTCATAATTTTATACATATAATGTGTCTCCAAGCAAAAATAACAAAAAATAGAGTAGAAAAAGGAATAAGGAAGTTGAAAAAATAAACAATGAAAAATTAAAATGTACATTAATCTCTTACCTCAAAAATATTTTTTCATGTTGCTAATTGTTCTCAACGGTTATCATGCCTTTGGCACACTGTTCAGAAGATGATCCTAATTGGAACTTGCTAGCAGAAATCTAGAATAGATCATAGCCTAGGATCTACAGAGCCGGAAAACAAATAACGGGAAAGTTTTTACTTCCCTCTAGTTTTGTCCAGGAAAACAAAAAAAAACAAAACACTGTCCCTGGCATCAACATAGAGGATTGCAAATTAACTATATTATCTGATGTTCATAAAAGTAATAACTTAGATGGGTTGGACCTTTAGTTACTCTACTTTTTTTTTTTAGGATTTTATTTATTTGAGAAAGAAAAGAGAGAGAGAGTTGGGGGAGGAGCTGAGGGAAAGGGGCAAGCAGACTCTGCTGGGCATGGAGCCCAATGTGGGGCTGGACACCAGGCTCAACCTCAGGAGCCTGAGATCATGACCCGAACCAAAACCAAGAGCCAGAAGCTTAACCAACTAAGCCACCCATGTGCGCCTAGTTGCTCTTTCTTTAAAGCAGAAATACTAAGGCAGAAGACCTGAAAGAATGTATAACTGGAGAAAGTAAAGGCATCTTGGTGAAGAACTATCTGAAAGTCTTGAGTTCCTTGACGTGCCAATCCTATCATATAATTACTCAATTGAGTCTGCCCAGCAACCTGTGAGACAGGGATTATTATTATTATTTCCATTTCATGGATGAGGCATTGAAACCCAATGAATGTGAGCATGAAATAACTAGAATGTAGCAATGCTAGAGTTTGTATCCACATTTCTCTGAATTAAAGTCCATGTGACTTCCTTTAACATACAATATAAAGACAGATCTCCTATAGGAAGATATGATGGATAGATGGATGGTTGGACGGATAGCAGGTAGGATGGATAATGAGTAGAATGGGTGATATATATATATAGAGAGATAGACATATAGAGATCTAGATCTCATACACACATCATGGCTCTTATGTTTTCATTTTCATAGGTCTCATTTTTTACTTTCTTTGTCTTCTGCGTTTGTTTCGCATGTTTACCATTAATCTTCTCTGAACTTTACCCAAACCCTGTGTGAATTTTCTCCTGTTCCAGGAGTCAGACTATAAGGATAAAGCTTACCCCAGGAGATATGCTGATTAGGTTTCCATTGAGAAAAGTCCATCTCTCCTTGGGGTAAGCTGACACCTCTGCATTAATGGCAGGCTTTGCTTAGAGGAAGATTTTAAAGTAACTGGACCAGTCGAAACCCCCAGAACAATCCTATGCTCATTTCTTTTCACACTGTGAGATTAATATTAAATAATTCAACATTGCCTGTTTGAAGTTTTAGCAATATTATTCTCTCTAAAAAATTGAAGATAAAATGCCATTAACCGGGCTTCCACACATCCTGTAAAAGTAGTTAATTTTCCCAAGATTGAGTTAAATTATTTTCTTACAAGTTTTGCTTAAATATATATAAATGTAAAATTGCCTTCTTCATAAATTCTTATACATCTATGAAACTCAAACACACCTATAAATTAACTGAAACAACAAAACCAATATTTAAATGTCTTACTACTTTTATCGTGTAAAACAAATAGTATTGCTTTGTTGCAACTAAATTATCATTCACAAGAAATGTGATTCTGGATGATACAGTGCATTTTATTTAGGCCAGACATGGCCATTCTGATTGGAGAGAAGTAATGTTTCAATTTTTCCTTCCTTGTTTCTAGTATATTCTGAAAGTCTGTTGTATTGTGTACCATGATGGTTTTTGGCCTACGTCTTGTGTGAATGCATTTTTTATTGTATAATTTTCACCTCTGTTCACTTCTTATTAGCCCACAACAGATGAACTAATTTTCCAAGGTGTCAGGATTATTCTAAATCCAGTTCCAAAAAAAAAAGACAAATAAGGTAGCATTGCTCAGTTATAATTTGTTCATATAAATCAATAGATGCTTTTTATTATTTTTATTGGATTATTTTTCCAATTTAAGAAATTTAATTCATGTTAAACATTCTCAGACTCTGAAAAATTAGTCAGTAGGTACACAAGAATCTGGGCCCCTTATTTAAGAGATACTGTTTTAAAATCATCAACTCTTAAACAAGAATTCACCAAATGATTAATTTGGGGGGTTATGTTGACAAATATAATAATAAGCATGGATTATTTCTAAACTTGTACAAATATCATGAACAAAACCTTTCATGTTAATTTTTCATACTTTCAAAGAATTGTGTTAAGCATCTGATCTGAGTAAAGATCAACGAGAGGTACTTCAGAGATTGCAACAATGATAGAGAGTCCTTAATCTGGGCAACTTCACAAGCCAGGGAGATAAAGCATGTATACCAGCACAGTTCCAGGCAAGAGGTACCACATGCCATAAGTTATATTATATTTTGTGCAAATTCCAGCAGAGAAATGCAGGAGTGATCCATAAAACACATGAGTTTTATGTCTGTCCCAATTTCCATAGTGTTTGCGGCACCTCTCCTGAATTTCCTATGAAACACTGAAGTTCTGTAAGTGCTAAAAATCACTTTAATGATTTTTTAAATGTCTCAATTATATTGCAAATTAATATATGGAAGTGAGGTAAGTTATCTATTACACTTGTAGATGATATCTATTACATTATAAGATATATGGGTAGGTATGTAGATGACAGAGATGATAGACGATAGATAGATGCATACATACGTGCATGGATATATAGTATTGCTCAGTTGTAAACAGCTGCTTGTTTCACAGTCTCAAAATATATTCACGAATAGCAGTTTTGTACTTTAGTTAGACAGTAGGTCTGAGAATGAATAGATTGCCTTAGTTCATACCTTAGAAAAGTTCATATATTTCTATTGATCATTCTCACATGACTGTTAAAGAAGTTTATGTCTCATTATTCCTTCTGCTATTTTTCTGCTTGGAAGAAACAACAGCATAATAGGAAACCTGGGTTCTAATCTCAGTTTGCCTCCATTGGCTGCGTGAACTTGAGTAAATCTCATAACCATGCCTAGCCTTTACTTCCTCATCTACAAAATGAGAGGATTTAGATATAGTCTACTTTTCAAGCCCTTTTGGACCTGAAACTGTGACACAGTGAGTTAAGTTGCATAGGATAAAACAACCTTTTAAGAAGTCATACCCTTATTACTTTGAAATCATAATTACTCTATGTTTTTTGCAATATTAAAAAGATTTTTCTTAGTTTAAACTAAATTGAGAGTGCAAAGTGTATCGTGTGAAAAAAAAAGTTTTACAAAAAGTACTTAGCATATAAATAAGTATCAGAAACAAATCTGATGGAGCCTTTCTTAGAAATCAAAATTTTTTCGGAAATGATTTTAAGTGGCCTGTCAGTACTTGCTCTTTGGATACTTAAAGTTTGAATGAGGTCTTCAACTTCATAAAATTATACCTCAAACATAATAGAAATATTAAACCACATTTAATTTAGTTTTACTATCTAAGGCATTTTACAAGATCCTAATTGAAAGTTGGTTTTCCAAGTATGATATTTATAATAAGAAATGTCTGACTCTCTGGCCTAACCCTGTTACTTCTCTGTTTTCTCATCTGCAAAATGAGAGTTAACAGTAAAACATTCATTGAAATAATAAGGACAAATACCTTAGCAGAGCACTAGGCATATACTGAACACCATAACATTTTTAAAATTCTGCTTCTGGGGCACCTGTGTGGCTCAGTTGGTTAAACGACTGCCTTCGGCTCAGGTCATGATCCGGGAGACCCGGGATCGAGTCCCACACACATCAGGCTTCCTGCTTTGCGGGAAGCCTGCTTCTCCCTCTCTCAGTCCCTCTGCTTGTGTTCCCTCTCTGGCTGTGTTTCTCTCTGTCAAATAAATAAAATCTTTATAAGTAAGTAAGTAAGTAAATAAATAAATAAATAAATAAATAAATAGAATGCTGCTTCTATTGCTATAGTGACTTCTTTTCGCTCTAGGTAAGGGTGTTTTTAATGCATTCTTTAAGACTATACATAGGTTATTGTGTCACATGGCTATTAAAAAAATCAGAAGTTAGACATATAAAGGCATATATACTCAATCAGGTAATCTAACTTTTAAAATTCAGATAAATCCGATTCGAGTAGATTGCTCATCCCAAAAGCTCATTCTTGAGAACTATTCTCTCTGTCATCCTGGGTGGGGTGAGGAAAGCTTTCCTGAAGAGGTGGAATCTAAATGAATCAGGTAAAAACAGGACTCCACACCCCCCTAGCTCCTACCAACCTGCTTGTAAATGTGTAACTCAGATCAAAAAAAAGTTCAATGAAGTATTCTAAAATCTTGGCGAAAATTATGAGACTGAATCCCATTATCCCTACCCTCTTTGTCCAGTACAATTTGTTTCTGTAAGGATTGTAAGTGGAATTATTTGCTAGTATGTTTGTAAATAAAGATAATAAAAAGTTAAATTCTGGAGAATTTATTTCTAATCTAGAATGTATTTTTAATCTCAAAAGCTTTTTTTTTTTTTTTTTTTTTTTTATAGACAGGGTGAGGGTACGAGCAGAGGAGGAGAGAGAGAATCTTAAATAGGCTCCACGCCTAACACGAAGCTGGACGTGGTCTTGATCTCACAACCCTGAGATCATGACATGAGCCAAAATCAAGAGTTATAAAACACTTAACCAACTGAGCCACCCAGGTGTCCTTCAAAAGATTTCTTTCATTTTTTGCTGATGATATATAGAACATTATTTCTTGAATATGACTTGGTTATATAAAATTAATATTGGGATATGCTCCGGTAGGTGTCATTTTAGGCCAAAAATTAGTTATCTGGCATTTCACAGACTGGTCATTTTAATGATGAACTTCTCCCTACTTTTTCATAAAATGATTACACTGACTAGGTAAGTGTATATCATATGGCCTTAAAGATCTTTAAAACATCTGCTATCTAGAAAAGTAGGCGTTCTTCAGAAAGAGGCCATCTGATATATCTTTTCCATGTATTTCATTCAAATTTTCTCTTCCCAGATCTTTCTTAATCCAGCTTGTTCACATTGATCCTGGATAATGCTGTTTAATCACAAATTCACGTTTTCAGGCATCTTCTTTAGGTTTTAAGTTATGGTATTTCTGCAAATAGGCAGAGAAACATATTGTAAGGAAACTTCAAGAAAACTACAAAACATTTTATATTAAATCCAAAATGAATCCTTTTTTTTTCTGAATTTGTTTTACTTGGTATAAAAAATTTTAATGGTTTCTGTTTGTATAAACAGCTTTTTAAAAATGAACTACCATACAAATTATTTTTCTTTCATTCTATTTTCATTTTGCCTCGCTCCCAGAATGCCAATCCCTTTTGTCCCCTCTTTTTTTTTTCTCTATTTTTCTGTTTTTGGTTACAATCTATGTATTTGTGTTTTAGGTGCAATTTAATAAATTCTATTGTACTTTGGGGGGGAAGAAAGAAAAGAAAATTCTAATCAACTATCTTGTTTCATTACTTTTCCTCTTTGGTACCCATTTTGTCTCACTCTTGTGTTTGCTTTTGTTACTACTTATTACAGAGGAGGTGTCGGCAAGGATAGTTCAAGTAGTCACGGCTGAGGCTGTAGCGGTGCTGAAAGGTGAACAAGAGAAAGAAGCTCAACACAAAGATCAGCCTGCAGCTCTGCCTTTAGGTAAATGAGAAAGACTTCAGTCCAAGAGCTATACCCTCTGCACCCTGATCGCAGGACCCAGTCTCCAAGGTCAAAGAGAGGCCCTATTTCATACTTGATTCTTGCATAGAACATTCATCAAACACTGCCGTTGTGAGGGCCTGGCACCTACTTTCGCCTTTCTTGATAGGCTCATTTGTAATATTTGGACAGCCTTCAGGGTGATAAGCTTATAGTTAGACTTTGCCCCTAAATTTCTCTTAAGTTTTTATTTCCAAACCACTAGAGAAATTTATTATAAAAATAAAGCAAATGCATATTGATGTCATGGCACCCACTTGTAAAGAAAATATGTTAATACTTAAATTAGAAATAAGTATTTCCCTTCATGGGTTTTGGGGAATGCTTGTCTCATCTTGTTTGGATCTTCCTGAACCAGCTACAGAAAACCATAGTCAGGGCTTTGTTAGAATCATGAGTGACTTTGTATCCCATGTAATGTACTCGTCTTCATTTGGTTTATTTAAGGGCACTGAGATAACTTCTCTGTCTCCCTTGGTCACAAATCAGATGCCCTCCAGGGCCAAACAGGTAATATAATGATGCTCACTGAAGAAAACGCTCCTGGCCAAAGCCTTGCTGCCCCCTCCTTTAAATTGATAGATAGATGATAGAAGATGATAGATAGATAGATAGATAGATAGATAGATAGATAGATAGATAGATAATAGATAGACAGTAGATAGATAGATGATAGATAGATGACATAGATAGATAGATAGATAGATAGATAGATAGATAGATAGAAGAATAGACAGATAGATGATTGATAGACAGACATGGGTATATATACATGCAGAGACAAGAAAGGAAGCTCTTATGATCAACATGTTTTTATTTTATAGGTATATTTAACTAATCCATAAGAAAGCTATGGTTTTTAAAGTCTAAAAAATAATACATATCCAATTTTGTCTCAAACGGTCTAATGTACCCTTAATATTTGATTTTCTGGTCAGTACTCCTTTAAACAATTTAAATGACTAAAAAATTAAGCAATAAAAATTCTGTTCTCCCAGGATAATAAATACTCATTGTTTGCAGTAAACGTTTCTTGATTATAAAGGTTTAATTTTCTCTTTAAACAGGGCAAATTATCTTACTCAAAACATTAATCTTCAGTTTGTGGTTCACTTCTATACCTTAAATAAAAGATACCCCTTTTCTTAAGTTTGAAGTCTTAATATATGTTCTCTAGAAACCCACAGGGTCAAGAAACTAAGAGGTCACCTGTCATCCCAAAGTTGCTTTTTGCGAATGAAAAATTCATGCTCTGTAAAATGGATTTTCCTGCTGGCCTTGCTGATAAATATTTCCTTTTTGCAATCCTTTACCTTCATTTGAGTGGTCAAGAAAACAAGTTAACTGTGGATGAATAACATCTTTCAGAACCCTTCTCTTTGGTTCTTCATGTATAATGCCAAGGCCAGAAGATCACTTAGCTCCCACTAGTACATGTTGTCTGTTTGAAGGTTGCCTTAGGCTGTGACAGCTTCATTTTTCTTTTCTGAGGATACATACAGAAGACGTGTTTTGACATGAGGCTCAGTGGACAAAATGTTGTTTAAAAAATACATCACCTGCAGTGCTTGGGTGGCTGAGTTGGTGAAGCGTCAGCCTTCGGCTCGGGTCCTAATCCGAGGGTCCTGGGACTGAGTCCTGCCTTGGCCTTCCAGCTCAGTGGGGAGTCTGCTTCTTCCTCTGCCCCTCGCCCCACTCCTGCTCTCTCACTCTCTCTCAAATATATAAAATCTTAAAAAAAAAATCAGCTATAATACTGTGAATGATGGTTACATTTGTTTCCAGACCAAGAAGTTGAACGATATAGAGTTCTGATAATTTTTTTAGTCGGTCACGCTAAATCCAAACTACAATGCTTACCTATGTGTTTGGGTCTAGTAGATTAGGGCCAGAAGAAAATATTTTATTAATTAGACAAGCAGACACAATTTATGGGATTAATGATAGAACTTTAGCAGACCTCTTTAATCTGTTTCTATAGGGAAGACAAAGTGATTTTTTTTTTTAATAATAAATGCTTTTCTTTCCTTTTAGGTTCTTTTAAACTATATGAATCAGGTAATGGAACAGAGAATAAGTCAGGTGCAGCATATTAGCGAATCTTGTCCTAAATTTCATAGAGAGGCCTATTTACAGATGGCAGAGTTGTTCTCCATCTAATGACCTAACAGGATTAATTGTATCTCATTTTTCCACTGTTTGATCTTCAGCAGCTGAAGAGACAGCTAATCTGCCTCCTTCTCCACCTCCATCGCCAGCCTCGGAACAGACCATCACAGTGGAAGAAGGTAAGACCTAGCGGACTTTGGGAGGTTTGCCTTCTGATAAAGGGTAAATTAGCATCGATCCATAAGCAGCGGACTTTGGTGTGGGTTAGTGTGTGACCCCCAGCTTGAGAGCTGTCTATTTCAAACAGCCCAAAAGAAACAAAGACTTTATATAAGGGTATAATTTTTTATCTATACAAAATCGGAAGTAAGAGGAATATACTAAATAAAAAAGAAAACATCTGCTTGATCCAGATGATAACTTTGTGTTTAAATTGCTAGAATAACTACAGAGAACCAGTTGACTTCATTAACATAAAATGTTTTGACACAGAAGATACATTCCTATCTTATAAGTGACTGAACAAAAATAAATGTGTTGATGAAATCATAAGGAAATGTCAGGAATTGTCCCTGTTCTGCTCACTCTTGTGCTGCCAAGGGCTTCCCTAGGGTCTAGCCCGTAGCAAACTCTCAATAAATATTAATGAATCAATAAGGAAGTCAGTGAATGACTCTGATATTGAGAGCAGTGAGCAGGGAGCTGAGATCATGGCTTCTTCCCTGCTGAGACCTATTATTGTCCATGAATGGGTTTATGCATTTAGTCAACATAGAATGCTATGTCAGTTTCTCATGCTTTTCAGTTCTCATTAATAAAACAGAGGGATGCCTTTGAAGAATATTCATTCAGAATCTGAGCTGAAAGGCACTATGTAAAAGCAAACTATTATTGGTTTTCTGACTTAGGTCAGTTAACATTGTGTATTGTTTGAGTTATAGAAGTCAGACAAGAGCTATAGCTAAAGTGTTTTCATATACTAAAATCAAAATTTTAATACTATTCCATTTTATTAATTTATGTTTTCATTTTTCCATTTGCTGTCCCTTTTAGCAATTATTTTACTGTTAAAAATGGAAAAATATTGTAAAAAATCTTATTGTCTTTTTATAATTTGTAGATTCATTTAAAACATTCTTTGACTTCCTAAATACAGATTTTTCTAAATTATATAACTATGAACTATCAATAAACATAATTTACTTTCGTCACAGATTTATAAAACTTAGACTTCTTTTAGTGAGCTTTTTCTTTCTTAAATAGAGGATTTTTTCTAATTTACTGCCTGAAATAATGTTAACGAAACTAACTTATTCTTAAAAAAAAAGAAAATATGGGGACTATAATCAGTGGCAGTTATGACTATTAGTTAATATCCTTAAAGTGGGATTTGACCTTTTAGTTTATAGATTTGAAAGATTTTTTGCCCTCATCCATTCGTTGCCACATATTTATGGAGCACCTACAGCACACTCCTCAAATTCTAGCTATACATCCGTGAACAAAATGGACAAGATCCCTGCTTGTAAGGAACACTCAGTCTGGTGTAGAACAGAAAGCCAATAAATAAATAATTTCAAGTTGCATTAGCCCTAGGATGGAAAAGAACAGAGAGCTTGAAGATAGAACAAGGGAAATCTTAATTTTGGGGGTGGTGAGGAAACAGTTAAGGAGCTGAAAGATGGAGGGAGAGGGCATTTGGGACAGGGAGACCAGGAAATGCAAGGGGACTCAAGTGGACAAGAGCAAGGGAAGTGCTTCACTTTTCTAGGAAGTGAAGACATGCCATGGCTCCTGGGAAGTGAGAAAGGGGTAGAGTAGTGAAGGGGTTTGAGAATCAGCAGTATCTCCCTTGGCTCCAGAATCTGGATTTCCTTTGGAAAGCAGTGGAAAGCCTTCCATGACAGCTGTACTTCCCTCAGGTCATTGAAAATGTTTCTGTGCCCCCACTTCAAGGCTTTCAGAGAACCTTTTTTACCCAAGATGTTCACTAGGTCTGGCAGTCACTCCAAAGTTGGCTAGAGGTCAAATTATTTAACCTTCTTGCTCTTATATGGGAGTTGTAGAGAAGGAGCAGTAGGGTCTCTCCATCCAGCTGGGAATTCACCCAGTCTTCTTTCTGACAGGTGATATCATGGATATAATGAAAATATAAATAAACCATAGAATCATTTTCATTTTCACATTTTCCTACATTTTCCAGAGTCACTGATTCCTTATTTCGGAAGATTGCTTTCCCAATGTTGTTTGAGTGTTTTTGGGAAAATTTTAGCTTACTTCCTATTGAAGATGACTGAAGATATTTTATTTTTAACATTTTTCAAACCCAAGTTGTATTTTTATTAAATCATTGTTTTTCATTTTTTCAGAAGAAAGCATTAAACTATACGGGATTTTTTTTTACTCACTTAACGCACTCTAAAGGCACCTGACTACCAATCCATTTATACAAACGTAAGAGAGCTCATGGATTAAATTGAGTAATTCAATGATTTTGAAGATATATGATTACTTTTTATTAATTACCAAATATTTTTAAAAGCTGTTCTTTCCCAAAGGGGAAGCATGAATCTTCCACCAAAGATAATTTGAGATGTTAATTACTTGAGATGTTAATAAGATGTGAATATTCATTTGTTATAATTGATATAGTATTAATAATTTCCAGGTTGTGTGCTTATTCTGGGAAACAAAGAGATTTTGATGGAAAAAATAAACGAGTAGCACACTTAAAAAGAAATTCAGGTACAGTGTATCAATCCTGCAGTAGGTGTGATGTTTGCAAATTAATCTCCTGTTTCTTTTTGGCCTAACCATAATAGTTATCATTTGGACTGAACTGTTAGGATTTGGAAGAACAATGGAATCATCTGAAAATAGAACCAGGAAACTTTCTGCCCTTTTAAGTTGGCTACAGAATCCTAGGGTGGTGTTTTCCTGGGACAGCGCTGTCACTAATTTAAAAGCATTTTCCCCTCCATACCCTTCTGCGCAGCAAACACAGCTGGCAAACTAAGTCCTCAGTGAAGAGCCTGCAGCATGGAAAGGGCTTCAGGGGAGTGGAGAACAATGTCTGCAGAGCCAGTTGCCCCAGACAGTGGAGCAGAAGCTGTGATTCTAGTCACTCTCCTAAGAGTGGCTGCTCATTTGTACCAAAGGGGGCTGACAGACGAAGCCTGGGTTTTATGTGACAGACCTTACTTTAAATCAAAATAAATTTTTAAATGCTTTTTTTTAACTGTATGAAAATAAGTTAGGGAAAATGTATTCCTCCACCGAAATCAGGTAAGCTTTATTTTTATCGATTATCATTATGCAGCAGAATATGTAAAAGTCCAAGATTCATAAGGCAATCCTATCCTTTAAAATAGTACATTATTAAATGAAATAGAATATTCCGTGGAAAAAGCAGAGTCCCCAAAGCATGTGTACTTAATACTAAAGGGACGATATTCAATCCTGACCTTAAACAACAAAACTAACTTATGAAATGAATTCACTTTTTAAATCTCTCAAGTCTAGATCTGATGTGTTCAATGAACGGAAAGCAGAGATACAGGACAGTTTGTATACGTATATTGAAGACAAAGATGCTAACATGTGTGGAGTCCAGCATTGTGCTTGGCTCTTTCTCAGATTTCTCCTCATTTAATCCTCCCAACAGCCCACAGAGATAGATAATATTCATCTCACTTCTTGCCCCTTGATGTTGTGGCCAGTATCCAGAATTCCAATCCAAATCTCAGTCCCTACAATCACAGACCCACTGTGTCCCTAAAGGTATCTCTTATCTAGGTTCTTCATGTGGGGCCAAGAAAAGGAAATGATCTTCTGATGAGAGGGGGTTTTTTTGTTCAAGGTAATAAACCAATTTCCCCTTTTTGGAAAACATGCACAAATAAAAAATTCATTACTTATAATTAGTATGTATCCCACCTCCCTTGGGGATGGCATACATATAGCAAACAGGATCTGTTTCTTCTGTCAGTATTGTTGGGATCAGACGCGCTGTTTGGTCTTAGCTAGCTGTGGTCCTCTTAGTAGAAGTTCCCTAGCACATCTCTGGAACTTGCAAATGGACTTCAGGCTCCTAGGTCCCGAGCAGAGACGTGGAGCACACACAGCTCATAGTACCAAGTCTGGGCTTTGCCGGACAGTCTTTTTGAAGTTGCTGGCTCAGTGCCACATAAATGCTACCAAGAAGTTCCTTTCCACTACAGCCCTTAAAGGTTTTTTTTTTGCTTTTTTTTTTTTGTCATTCTCTGTTTAGAGTATAAGATTTCAGAGTAGAAAATACTGTTTCTTTGAAATGTTACAGATCTGAAGCAAGACTCTGTGCTGTTTTCTCATGTTGGCACTTTCAGAAATGAGCAATGGCCACAAGAAAGAGAAAGTCAAAATTTTCAGAAGGTTTAAGTATCCAAGGAGTATTGCCTTTAAACACCCAGTTCTCAGCTTCAGATTGTTTAGTTTTATACTGCATTGGCCCTACTCCCCAGAAGATGTTGCACAGCAGAGAGACAACTATGCCATTTTCATGGACTGATTGCCCATGCTATCTGTTGAGCCTATTAGAAGTTTAGAAGTAACATGCATATGTGCAGTGTTCAGAGCCTCAAGGAGTCTTGGAGGAAATATGAATGGCTAGAACATGTGACAAGCCCAGGGCTTATGATTCAGCCGGTGTTGTAGGCCAGATCTCAGCCAGTTATCTGCTCAGCTAAGAAATCGTGCCGAGTTGGAACTAAGAATATCAAATGTAATTTTAGTCTTCTGCTATCCCATGATATAATAAGCAGCATGGCTGAAAAAGTTATGAGCAAACATTCAGAAAAAAAATAACATGGAACAATCAGTAAACAATGTGCTTAAAAGATTTAAAAGTATTCCCTCTACAGAATGCTATTTTAGTATCTTTATGATTTCAAATTTATTTCTGGTTGTCAGCTCTTGGTTGCTGAAAATAAGACACTGCCGTAACCATACAGTGCATTTGCAAATAAATGCTATACTCTGGCTGCTTAAATGCTGATGTAATTAGAAATCAGATTCACAGACTTTCAATCGACTTTAATAATTCTTATTATTGAAAATTATGAGATTCAAAAATTATTTTCTCTATAAGTAAATAAATAGTGATTAGCAAATTCAGTAACCTGTCACGAAGGCCTGAATGTAGGGTCTGTACCACATTAGAAACCAAATATTGTTTGTTGCCATCATCCTTAAAGCTCACCAAAATATACCAGAATCCAAGTGCTAAGCCGACTGATCTACACTTGTGTACTTGGGGAAATTATATTGAAATAAGGCAGATTTCTAATCCAAGACACTGGAAAGGACAGAAGTAAGAGTAGTTACTTTAGCATTCAGTGAGAAATATGCAATGAGGATTCGAAATATAAAAACAGCCAAGAGTCAGAGCTGTAAATGAAACCACATAGAATAAAGTCTTAGTGAATTGGCAGGCAGCTCTGTAGAAATCATTGTCAGCTAATGGTATTTCTTTTAAGCTTTCAGAAGAAAAAGAAAAGAAAATGAGTTTATATTATTAAGGACTTTCTTAAGACCATGAGAACCAGTGTTCAAAGCATGCCCCTAGGAGTTAGCCCCCAAAGAAGGAGCTATCCTACTGTGTTCTCCTCAGCAGGGCAGGGAAGACGAATAACAAATTGTAGATTTTTCTTAACAGGCCTGGAATTAAAAATGGCTTTCTGATAAAAGTCATTAGCAAAAACTTAAATTAACCCAAATGTTAACTGTGTAAGCATTCTAGATAATTAAGACTGTGCTTCAAACACGACTCTTTTCCCCTATTTTTGTATAACATTGGGTCCTAACACCTTTCTTCTTTTTTAACTTATAAATGTATTGACAGACTCTTGAAAAGGATCTTCTGAATAACGCATTTGTGTTGTAAGGTTTTGTTTCTATTGCAGTGTTTTTGTTGTGATTCTGACTTGTTTGAGGGGAATGTATAAATAATTTCCACTATGCAGTAACAAGTACGAGTGCATTTGAGTTATTGAAATCAATGGCAAGGTTACCTAAGGTCTAGTGTAAATTCAGTGGCTACGGAAGCATGAAACATTCACTGCCTCGCATCCTCCATCAGCTCGGTCGTGCTAATTCCCCTCCATCCCACTGTGCTATTCTGTGGCCCATTATGTCCTTGTGCAGGTGTGTGTCTTCTCTGTCTGATCTTGTGTCTGTCCTGTCCAGTTCTCCCTGCAGTTTCTTCCTGTGTGTCTGTTTGTAGATGATGGGGCTGAGGATCAAGTGGGCCCTCTACACAGGTTCCCCAGCCACGAATCTGCCACCAGCGGGGAGAGGCGTAGACTCCTAGCCCCCTCCATCTCGGTGTCTGTGCCTGATGATGACCCTTCCAATTCCGATGAGGAGTACTATGAGCATCCTTTGTTCCGCTCACAATGGACTGCCTCTAGTGTGCTCCCCAGTGTCCCAGCGCAGAGTGCAGAGGCCCACTTAGGCCAGGAGAAAGGTGAACCAAGCATGGTCCCCTTTTGGTCCTCCCCCCCAGCCTGCAGCTTTGACCACATGCTTCATTCCAAATGTACCTTCTGAGGTGGGTGGGAGGGAAAGGAGCCTGTTTTTTCCATATGAAAGTGAAGTCCCTATATAGTTTATATGTCTAGCCAAATATCTCATCTACAATAATCCTTATTTAAGACATAGGAGTAATTTCTTTATCTGTATCATTGTTTCTGAAAAGGAAGCCAAAAAAGGGATGGGGGTGGGGGAGGGAGCAAAAAGAGTTCAGTTAAAGTATGACTTCTTTCTGCTCCCTGTAAAAAAATTCAGTGAGGGAAGAATATATCCTCTTACTCAAACTGAGGAAGAGGATCTTATATATTTTTTTTTCCTCCTTGGATGCAGCATATTACTAGGACCACACTTAAATAGCATTAGCCTTCTTTTTAGTGCCCTGTCAATACAAAAGCTCCTTAAAAGAGAAAATTCATGAATCTGTATAGGGCAGAAGGCATGTTACAGAATGAATGTATTTCTCCAAATCACTTAATCATCTACAGATATTACAGAGGCTCCCCCAAGTGCCTACATATTGGCTTCCATGAGCAGACCCGGGCTCAAGCGAAAATAATGATCCAAAGCCTTTATCATTCCAGCCTCATAAAGCTAGCAGACCCTAGTGTATAACTGGCCATGATGAGGGCAGTGGGGCTGAAATTTATCTCATGCTAACTAGGTCTTTTTGTAAGGAAAACAAAATTAGAGCTAAAATATGCTTTGTGTAGGTTAAGAGCTTATTCTCAAATAAGGAAAAACGACTTGTATGCATGAAGGGTTGATTTCCATACAGGACAATATTCAATGAAAGGGCAGAAAGTTCCAAGGCAACGGGGAATAAACTCATAGATTACCAATGACATTCATGACTAAACTTCTTCAAGGGTCCATTGGAAAACAAAGAACACAATCTGAGCCAGTGGCCCAGACATTCTAAGAGAGAAATATAACCCCCATGGAGTTATATAAGAAAAGTAAATTCTTCTAAGAGTGAGAATTTAAAACGATTAAGAAATATATGTGAAATTTTGAGTGAGAAACAGGTGTAATGGAAATAGGCATGATTTATACAAAGTGAGGAAATGGAAAGCTGGAAGATCAAGTGGATTTGGAAAACATGTCGATTAAATTGATTAGACTTTACCCAAGAAGGCAAATTGAGTAAAGCAACTACAGTGAAAGTTTCTTATCTGTAGTCAAAATCTCTAATTCTATGACATTATAAAAATGGCCTTAATAACAATTTGGAATCTGAATTTTTAAAATGTTACTTACATAATTAAATGACAAAAATGAAAGTCACTGCGCTAAGTGGAAGGAGATAGATGTAGTACTGCTCCCCTCCCCCACCCCCTGCCCAAGGGTCTGAGTATTCTCAAAAAAGAAAATTCGTTTCCTTTCCAGCTGTAGTCTTCTTCACCGAGCCATTTAAACAATGTTTCATAAGAGTTTTATCCCAAATCTTTCATTTCAAGAACTGTAAAACATCTTCTTTTTTCCCCTCTAATTTCTTAAGCAGTAACGTGGGATTTATTTTACTGACATTTGAAAGTGCAAACGAGAAGCAACTGAATGTGATAATTCATGTGCTTTTTACTGCCAGTACTTTTTACATTTTAATTATTAACATTTCTCCCACATGTTACACATCTTTCGGGAAGATATTTTGGCAGGTTGGTTGCCATTCAGTTATCTTGGTGGTTTGGTTTTGAATTGCAGTAACAAGACATTACAGGTAATGTGCACATTGTCTTATACAGGATCAAGGGCAACTCTACAAGAACTACATTATTAGTACTTCAAGAGTGTAAGCAATATGGGAACAGTTGCATCCCCAAGGTAGACTTTTTTAAATGCTAAGATTCCATTTTACCTGGACCTTGCTTCTCAAAATAATGTGCCTACTCTTGGAAATTTTTTTATATTCTCCCATATCATATAATGCAATGAAGGTAAAATAAATTGCGTTAAGAAGTCTTTTGCCTTAAAAATATTGGATAAAGTACATTAAAATATAATTTAATACTTTAAATGCTTGAGAGTTTGGCCTTTAAATACTAAATAAGATAGTGTTGATGGATTCCATGATAAAGCTGTTAGGGTAATTGATGGTTATTATTGTTGAGGCCCGGGTGTTTTTTATTCCCCAAGATTCTTTACTGAAGTTTGCATGCTTTAAATAAAGCAATCAGAAATTCATATGTAGGGGCTTACTGCATTGGAGAAAACAGCCCATGTCTAGCAAACATAAAGGTTTTTGTCAGCCCATCAATGCATCTGTCTTTTCATAACCATTTGTTACCCAGCAATACCATTTCTTATTTCCAGCAAGCTTACTACATGTGTGCAACTGACTGCCATCTCCACTAAGGGGAATAGAGCAATAAAACCCTTTCAGCTCTCAAATTCTCAAATAAATAGCCTTTTAACAAGACTTTAAAAGGCATCATTATTAGCAGATTATATATATAACCATTTCCCAAGCAATACATAATGCACGTTGCATTTGAATATCAATCTGTTCATCCAAATGATAAAAAAGAGCTTCTGGCAAGGTCGATGTCATGGAGCTGAAAGTGTTCCTTGAGTACTATTTCTGCCATTGTGTGTATGGTTCTGTGATCCTGATGTCAACATCTTTTTCATTCCTAAGAAGAAACGCTAGAGGGAACAATGGCTGAGGAAGAGACACCTGCCACTCTTCCTGGGAAAGAGTGTGGGGCTGCCGAGCCCTCAGACCAACCCCAGGGCCTCAGTGAGGGCCACGCGGAGTCTAGCGTGGAGGCCCACATAGCTCCTGAAGAGAGTGCCCCAGCAGGGGCCCCACAGGAGAAAAGTGTAAAAGAGGTCACCGAGGTGTCTCCAGAAATAACAGTCCCTTCCTCTGCCAGGGAAGGTGTGTCTTTCCTAGGATTTGCATGTGTTTTGTTGCAAATGATCTCTCCAGCAGCTTACCAACCTGATGCCTTTCCAGTGCTATTCCATGGCTTGGTCTTCTCATGATCTGAGACCAATGTTGTAGGTTTAATGAGCAGAGTGTGGCTTGCACAGGTGCTGTGTGGCAGCTAGGTCTTCCACTGCTGCAGCTGATTCTTGGTTTTACTTTGCCATGATACAATACGCTTTGCAGCCAGGCTGACGACGCTGTGTGAGCTTTTTGTCCGCCCCCACCACCCCGCCCCCCCCCCCGCCTCATTTCCAAGTGTTTGCCAGCCACATTGCTAATACATGTATATTTTTATTTTTATTTTGGGGACAGCAGTTCATATGCTTTTCTTTCAAGCTGTAGGGTTGGATTTTGGCACATAGAGGCTTAAATGGGAGAATTGTTTTTGTTTGCAATGGCAACGTGCTGTATTTTTTATGCTTCAACGAACACTGTTTTGGTTTCCTTAAAAGTTCCCGCTGATGCTTCTCATATCATTTCCTCTCCATGGCAGCCAACGTCTTTGGCCATCACCATATTCTTGAGTTTTCATTCATCTAACCTCTATTAGAAATTCATAAAGTATTTCTTTCCTATTGTTACAACAGGACACACAAGTACCTAAGGTAATCATGATCCACACACTTGCTCATTGAGCAATGACTGAATTTTATTATTTTTCCCCACATCTTTGCCAGGGAGTTACATTTAGCCCTAATGACCACAATGAAAGACCTGCAACCTTAAAACACAAGTGAGACTCTGAAACCTTTCTGGTTGGTGAACAAACGAAAATAAAGTACCATTTAATTTCTGTGAAGTATCTCCAAAGCCACTACCTAGTGCCTCACTCTTTGTTGGTCATGTTCCAGGGAATGTGGTCATGACCAGGGAGAGAAAGATATTATAATTGGCTCTTTCTAAGATTTTTATTCACATGACATCCCAGTATTTTTTAGGATTTTATTTATTTATTTGACACCCAGTATTAAAAATATAATTCAGATTTTCTTACATCTGTCATAAGGTTAACTAATGATTAGGAAATAAAAATGTAGAATTTATGGTAGAAATCACCTTGTCAAATTTTAGGTCACAGCACTTAAATTTAATAGCAGATATTTATTTATATTCCTGAAATTTAATCTCAGATGACTCCTAAAAAAATTATGTCAGTAACTTCTCAATGTTCAAAAACTTGGTCCTGGCATTTGTAAATCAATTAACTTGATTTTAACATAATACTTGTTATGAAGGAACTGGCCTTCTGCCCATGCCCTGCCAGTTCATTTTTAAATGAGAACACAAGTGAAAACATTCAAGAGACATTCATCCTTTTTTCACATTTAGTCCTTAATGTATTTTGGTACCCTAATATTACTAATTTATTCAATATTCTTTAATTTTTCATGTTTGTCTGTAGAAGGCACATGAAATTCTTTTGCTACTACAATACACATTACCTAGTATTTAGGAGAGCCCAAACAAAGGAGAAAAGAGTATTCAAAATACACAATTCCTGTATGCATTAATTCACAGTGGGAGTCCATTTCAGCAGTAGTACAAATGTATCTCAGTTCTGACATTTTTATATTGATTTTTAAATGGGTAGCATGGTTGCATGTTCCATAGTTTTGCTTTGTTTTCTTACCCTACCATCCATTTGTCATTTCAAAATATAATTTTAAGCTTACTGCCTGAAAGCACTTGCCTATTATTTGTTTAAAAATCAACCCAATTACTTCAGGTTTACTTCCAGCCTCGAAGATGGAGTTCCATGATCAACAGGAATTGACTCCCTCTCCAGCTGAACCATTAGACAAGGAGTCGGAGAAACAAAGTAAGCCTGGTGAAGACCTTAAACATGCTGCCTTAGCTTCTCAACCTGAGACAACTAAAATTTCCCCTGACGAAAAGGACATGCAAGGCCCAGAAGAAGAAAAAGCACCTCCTACTCTATTTGGGCATGCCCTTGGTGCCGGGCTAGAAGACACGAAACAGAAGACAGAACCAAGCTTCACGGTGCCTGGTATTGGTCTCTCTGCAGAGCCCCTGGTTCCAAAAGAGCAAAAGGACTGGTTCATCGAAATGCCAATGGAAACCAAAAGGGACGAGTGGGGTTTAGCTGCTCCCATCTCGCCTGGCCCCCTAACCCCCATGAAGGGAAAAGATGTCCTTGAGGATATCCCCAAATGGGAAGGGAAACAGTTTGATTCTCCTATGCCCAGTCCCTTTCAGGCTGGCAGCTTCACTCTTCCTTTAGATGTCATGAAGAATGAAATAGTTGCAGAAGCATCACCCTTTGCCCCTGCGCTGATACAACCAGATGACAAAAAGTCTCTGGAAGAAACCCATGGCCCAGCAACTGCCAAAGATAGTACTAGAGCTGAAGAGCCCCACAAGGATAAACCTGACAAAATGGCAGAAGCACCAGCCCCAGAGGCAATCACCTTACCCAAAGATGCCCATATTCCGACCATGGAAGAATGTGTCCCAGCGAAAGTTTTAGGAGAGGAGAACGGGGTGATAAAACTAGAGAGTGCACAGAAAAAAGAGCAGGAAGTGACACTTCCTGGAAAGGAATCTCTACTAAAGCTTGAAGAAAAAACCACCATTCCTGACAAAGAAGCCATGCCAAAAGAGAGTGAGCCCCTGAAACTGATAGATGGAGAAACAGGCACAATTCAGCCCTGCATGCAGCACACCCTCTCAAAGGAAGAACAGGAAGGCCCAGAGCCTACCACAGAGCCATTAAAACAGGACTTGTTCCCTGCCCGTTTGGAGCAAGCAGCGACAGACTCAGCCGTGACCTCGAAGACACTGGAGAAAGTCATGACCGAACCAGCGGCGGTACGTGAAAAGAGTGCAGCCCAGGACCTTTTTGAAGAAAAATTTGCAGACAAAGATATTAAGCTGGAAGGGCTTGCGGCTGCAACGTCCATGGAGCTTGACATGCCATTTTATGAAGATAAGTCAGGAATGTCCAAGTATTTCGAAACATCTGCCTTGAAAGACGAAGTGACAAAAAGCATCCAGCCAGGCAGTGACTACTATGAACTAAGTGACACCAGAGAAAGTGTCCGAGAGTCTTTTGATACTGTGTCTCCTGTGTGTAAAAACGGAGACCAGGGACTTCAGGCAGGTGCAGAAGCCCAGCCCAGTGCTCCAGCACAAGAGACAGGGTACAGCACTCTTGCACAGACTTATCCGTCTGATTTACCTGAAGAACCCAGTTCTCCTCAAGAAAGAATGTTTACTATCGATCCAAAAGTGTATGGGGAGAAGCGGGATCTCCACAGTAAGAATAAGGATGACTTGACGCTAAGCAGGAGTTTAGGACTTGGTGGGAGGTCTGCAATAGAACAACGAAGCATGTCAATCAATTTGCCCATGTCTTGCCTGGATTCCATAGCCCTTGGATTTAACTTTGGTCGGGGACATGATCTCTCTCCTCTGGCTTCTGACATTCTAACCAACACTAGTGGAAGTATGGACGAAGGGGATGATTACCTTCCAGCCACAACACCTGCACTGGAGAAAGCCCCCTGTTTTCCAGTAGAAAGCAAAGAAGAAGAACAGTTAGAGGGGGAAAAAGCTGCCGGACAGGAAAGTACTCAAGTTGAGACCTCGTGTGAGTCACCTTTCTTAGCCAAGGATTATTACAAAAATGGTACTGTCATGGCGCCTGACCTGCCTGAAATGCTAGATCTGGCTGGCACAAGGTCAAGATTAGCTTCTGTGAGTGCAGATGCTGAAGTTGCCAGGAGGAAATCAGTCCCATCAGAGACTGTGGTTGAGGAGAGTAGTACCGGCTTGCCCCCTGTCACTGATGAAAACCACGTCATTGTAAAAACAGATAGTCAGCTTGAAGACCTGGGCTACTGTGTGTTCAATAAATACACAGTCCCACTCCCATCACCCGTTCAAGACACTGAGAATTTGTCAGGGGAGAGTGGTTCCTTTTATGAAGGCACTGATGATAAAATGCGAAGAGATCTAGCCACAGACCTTTCCTTGATAGAAGTAAAATTGGCAGCTGCCGGAAGAGTCAAAGATGAGTTCGGTGTTGAGAAAGAAGTATCCCCACATACCTCTGGTGACAAATCGGGACTGGGTAGAGAGTTTGATCAGGAGAGAAAAGTCAATGATAAGCTGGATACTGTACTGGAAAAGAGTGAAGAGCATGCTGATGCAAAAGAACATGCCGAGGCAACAGAAGAGGCCAGTGATAAAGTTGAAACCTTTGGATTAGGAGTAACCCATGAGCACACTGCAACCAAAGAACCGACCGTATCAAAAGACGCATCACCTCCCGCGGCGGAGAAAGCTGAGAAAGGTCTTAGTTCAGTGCCAGAAGTAGCTGAGGTTGAACCATCCAGAAAAGCTGAACCAGAACTGGATTTTGTTGCAAAGAAAGCTGACCAGGATCAATTAGATGTGAAAATCAGTGACTTTGGACAGATGGCCGCTGGGCTGACCCTAGACACTGGAAAGGCAACAGAGCTTAAGCTCGAGGCTACACAAGATCTCATCCTCTCACCTGCAGCGCCTCAGGAGGCAGATCTGTTTATGAGTGTTGAATCTGGCCACATGAAAGAAGGCATTAAGGTCAGTGAGACGGAAATCAAGGAGAAGGTGGCCAAGCCTGACTTGGTGCACCAGGAGGCTGTAGATAAGGAAGAGTCCTACGAGTCCAGTGGTGAGCATGAGAGCCTCACCATGGAGTCCTTGAAAGCTGATGAGGGCAGGAAGGAAACATCCCCAGAATCCTCTCTAATTCAAGACGAGATTGCCATCAAATTGTCAGTGGAGATACCTTGTGCACCTGCTGTGTTGGAGGCTGATTTAGTCCCAGATGAGAGAGCTGATGTTCAGATGGAATTTATTCAGCTGCCAAAAGAAGAAAGCAAAGAGACCCCCGATATCTCTGTCACGCCCTCTGACGTCGCAGAGCCGTTACCTAAAGCCACCGGGGCTGAGCCAGCAGAGGCTCAGAGTGAGGAAGAAGAGATAGAAGCCCGGGGAGAATATGATAAACTGCTCTTCCGCTCAGATACCCTTCAGATTACCGACCTGGGCGCCCCAAGTGTTAGGGAGGAATTTGTGGAGACCTGCCCTGGGGAGCACAAAGGAGTGATCGAGTCCGTTGTGACCATCGAGGATGATTTTATCACCGTGGTGCAAACCACAACGGATGAAGGGGAGTCAGGTTCCCACAGCGTGCGTTTTGCAGCCCTGGAGCAGCCTGAGGTGGAGAGGAGACCGTCCCCCCAGGCCGAAGAAGAGCTTGAAGTAGAAGAGGCAGCCGAAGCCCAGGCGGAACCCAAGGATGGCTCCCCGGAGGCTCCCGCTTCGCCTGAGAGAGAAGAGGTTGCCCTCTCAGAATATAAGACGGAAACCTATGACGATTACAAAGACGAGACCACCATTGATGACTCCATCATGGATGCTGACAGCCTCTGGGTGGACACTCAAGGTGTGCATTATTTTTTTTTTTTTAATTTTCTACTTCCAAAGAAAATCCAATAACCTAATGGGTTTCTTTCTCGTTTTAAACATGTTTAAATGAACCTTTATCTCTATTTTGCATTTTGTTAAATATATGAAGGATTTTGTACATTTGTTACTAATATTTTCATTGTTGTTGTTGTTGTCATGGTTTGCTTTGATCCGCAGATGATGATAGGAGCGTCATGACAGAACAGTTAGAAACTATTCCTAAAGAGGAGAAAGCTGAAAAGGAAGCTCGGAGACCATCTCTTGAGAAACATAGAAAAGAAAAGCCTTTTAAAACCGGGAGAGGCAGAATTTCCACTCCTGAAAGAAAAATAGCTAAAAAGGAACCTAGCACAGTCTCCAGAGATGAAGTGAGAAGGAAAAAAGGTTCATTTCACAATAACTTCTTTAAAAATGTTTTTGAATTCATTATTACTCTTTTGTAGAAGAAACTTCCTAACAGTGGTAACTAATTATTCATGAAATTTCGTTCGGTTTGGCTCCAAGTATTTATTTTCTCCTGATGGTATGCTTTCTTGTGTTTTCTTTATTCATAGCAGTTTATAAGAAGGCTGAACTTGCTAAAAAAACAGAAGTTCAGGCCCACTCTCCCTCCAGGAAATTCATTTTAAAACCTGCTATCAAATATACTAGACCAACTCATCTCTCCTGTGTTAAGCGGAAAACCACAGGTGACTCTTCAGTTCTGCAATGTGGCTGGCAAACATAGACATGTATTTTTTTTTTCCTCATTCTTGTAGCGGCTTCTTCATTTTGTTTTTCTTCCAAGAATCTTAGCAGTCATGAACAATTTCGCTCTTAAGTGTCTTGTATCATTATTCTTTTTTTTTTCCCCCTCCCTGCAGAAGAGGTCATGACCATCTGTTTCTTTGTCATGCTCAGACTTAGTGATTTTATCTTGGCATTGGGCTCTAGTGTCACGTTCTGGGGATTCCTCTTTTCATTCTGTGTGTTTGGTTAGACGATGATGATGAATATAACCGTGGTATGCATTCTCATTATTTTGCTTATTTATCTCTCTCATGCTTAAACCCATACTATATTTGTCCTGTTTTCTACATGGTAACTGCCAAATCTGTTACTGATGTTGATGAATTTGCCAAGAATGGATAGTGATTTCAAGATTGAAAATGAAAAGTAAATCTGGGGTAAAATTGTGATTGCAAAATTACTTTGCTTCAGATGAAAGAAAAAAAGAAGAAGAAAAGGAAATTGCCTGCTCATCCCATCAGATTTTATTCTTCGTATCCAAAATTAGCTAAGCTTGCAACAACACTGTACTACATCTCTTCACTGACACTTTGTCATTGGGGTTTTCTTAAAACCCCAATGTGTTGGATCCAAACTACTAATTTTTCTGCATAATGTGGTATTCAGAATTCCCAGATAAAACTTCTTCCTCCAGAATTTCTTAGGCCTTAGGTGTATGTCTCTGTTGCCACCTTCTTATTTTTCTGTCTTCTTCAAATATACTTGTTTTTACAACTCCTTAAAAAGGCAGTAAAATAAAGGAGTGAAACTTATTACAAATTATAATAAAAGCTCATACAAATATCTATAATACAAACACTATTCCTAAATTTCAGTGCAAAGTATTCATGTTAAATGTATAATTATCTTAGGATAATCTTTATTTGCAATATATTTTATTGTAGCATTTATTAAGTAGCACAATTGCAGGCTACGAAATTAGATCTCAGATTGCTGACTCAGAAAGGAATATTTATCTTTACATTATATATTAGAAGTGCCTTTATACAGGGGCAAAAAAAAGTGCCTTTATATAAACCTTCTGATGGCTTTAACAATTAAGAGCAGCATTAACCTTTGTAAGAAAAAGAAAATCAAGGTAATCGATGGTTTTATGATAGTCAATAAAATTTCAAGTATTCTGTTTCTTCATATGGGAATCATCTCATGAGCTTTCCTCCAAGTGCTAATCTTTAAGGCAATATTTAAAAGTAGAAGGCTCATAAATTATACAGAAACCTTGATGATAAAAGTTCAGGATGAAGAGTGTTTCTCAGAAATTAATGATATCTCCAACTTTTATATCATATGTTAATTCACTTGCTTTAAATTTAGAATTTTACTTCTAATTAGACAAATGCTTGAACAGGCAGACTCTCTTGGTTGGGCATAAAAATCCTATATCATGTATAAGGGGATGAAAGAATATATCAAGATTATGGAATTTTGGAGGAAACATCAAATGGTTTGGTGAAGTGTCTGACATGTTATTGGTATTCTATTTACCACACTGAGAGTGAACTGCATTTTTAACTCAATCATTAAAGGAAATTTAAGATCTTTGGACTAATTAGGATCTTCCCTTAGTCTGTTCAAATATTAAGATACTCAAGCAGATAGCATATCCCTAACATGGGTGTTTTTTGGCTTGAAGCAAACTGTATGTCACAGAAATTTAAGAAATATTACAGAACTATTAGTAAAGCATCATTTGCATGGCTTCTTTAAAAGAAATCATTCCAGACTCTGTGCATAATCTTACTAGCTAGTCCTAAATAGCATATAGCATCTTGCAGACAGTTATATTTGTGTTAGAGCTGCACATGACATTATAAACCTTTCTGAAACTCATTTGGAGTGCTTAGAAGCATAAGCTTTTTTTCCTCCTGGGGTTTTCTCTTTTCTGGAAGAAAATTAAGGAAGAGGTAACTACAGAAGCTTGTGCTTTTCGTTTTCTAAGCACAATTTTTAAAAAGGGATCATTTTTTCCAAAACACAAAGGATTATTTTCAATCATGAGAGATATTCAAGTCATACCAGGTAAGTTATCAACAGAAAATGTGCTGGAGACAGTGGAGTTTAAAACTGAAACCAGAAGTATAAAACAGCACCAAGAGAAACAACAGTAACAGATGTGGTAATAATTTCATACAGGAAGTGCATGTGTAGAACACGTTCTGTATTACTGAATTTAAAATTCCTCTTGTGTTTTCTTTCCTTGACAAGCTGTTTTTCTTCTCATGTGGTGCATTTCACGTCAAACGAGTGTGTCATTCATATTATGAAATGAAGGGGTGCAGAGGGAAAGGGGTGGTGGATCGTGATAGTTTGAAATAAGAGATGTAGGATATCTATAGGTATGCCATTAGCTAAAAAAAGAGGGCTTGGGAATCTGCATGAACACTCTTGAATATCGTGCCAACCCTGGAAACCAGTCACTCCCCCTTTTCTTAAATTCTACAGCATTGGATTGTTGTTCTGTGACTTTTGTTCTAAAGGATCTATGCTCGTGTAGTAACAGTATTTAAAGGTACCTTGGTAAACAATAGGAAATTATTTGGTGTGCTTACCTGTGCTTTGGTAAACACTGGGTTATATTAATTAGCACACACTATAGCGGGGGCCACATACTAGAATGTTCTTATTCAGGTTTCTTCAGTTGCTGAATTCGAATCTCAAAATAAACAAAGTTTCGCTTTGCAATATTCTGTTGACAAACTTGAGTATCCAAAAGATACTGAAAAATGCATTTGTGTGACTGTTAAGCCACTAAGTTTGGGGTTTTTTGTATCTCTTTTTGACAGCAACAGCTGGTGAATCAACTCAGGCTTCCAGTGTATTTAAACAGGCAAAGGACAAAGTCTCTGTGAGTAAAATAATTTTTTCCTTGTTCTTTGCTTGAAGTTCCCTTGGGTGGCAACGTCTCAGTAACTTTAAATATAAGTTAGATTTCAGATGTTTACTCTTAAATGTCATTTTAAATCGTTCACTCACCCACAATGATTCTTGGTGGCTTTCGGGCATGTCTCACTGTCTTCTGGAATGACATGTGATAACAGTTGGTGAGGGCAGAGCTGGGATGTAGACTGCCTCTTTTTTAGTAAAACAGAAACAAACAGCATGGTAATCTGTCAAAAATAGGGGAGCTCAATTTATTTACTTTTCATAGAATCGAGATAAATCATTATGATCAACACTAAACTATTTGATAATACATTTTCATTATTGTTACTACAAAATAAGAATATGTGAAAATTAATCAATATGGATGAGCAAATATGAGTAAAAATGTATCATAATGCCTTTACCTAAAGAAAACTACACTTACCATTTTGATGTAAAATCTTTAATTTTTCTACTTATTTATAAGTATATTAATATAAATGGAAACACTGCATCCGTTTTTTTATGAAACAGTAATTGGATATCCCTGTCGTTAAACATTCTTTTACATCACTTTAATGACTATATTGCATTGTGTTTTATTTATTTATAGTGATATACTTGATCAATTCTCTATTATTTGACTTTTAAACTATTTTTATTACCATTTTAACAGTATTACTGTAGAAATCTTTTTGATTTAATCTGTGGATGCTGACATATGCTTTTCTTTAGGATAATTTCCTAGTAATGAACTTGCTGTTTTAAGAAGAAAGTCCACATTTAAAGTTTTGACTACATATTGTCAAGTTGTCCTCCAGAAAGCTTCTACTGATTTATATGTCCTCCAGCTGAATATAAGAGTGCCCATGTTCATTATTATTACTAGATATTACTATATTTTTCCTATTTATGCCAAGTTATGGAGCTAAAATGTTTTAATTTGGTTGTATTGATGATATTTAACTTCATGTGTATAAATCTTTGATATTTCTTCGAATTTTATTTTTTCTTTGATTGACCATTGTTTTTTAAACTTCCAAAAGACCAAATCCAACATGAAGTATTTTACTCTTTTCTGATTGATGGGAAAAAAAATTAAAAGACTACTAAGAGGGGTGCCTGGCTGGCTCAGTTGGTAGATCAGCTCTTGATCCTGTGGTCATGAGTTTGAGCCCCACATTGGAAATAGAAACTACTTCAAAATAAAATCTTTTTTTTTTTTTTTTTAAGATTTTATTTATTTGACAGAGAGAAACACAGCCAGAGAGGGAACATAAACAGGGGGAATGAAAGAAGGAGAAGCAGGCTTCCGGCCGAGCAGGGAGCCCAATATGGGACTCGATTCTGGGTCTCCAGGATCATGATCTGAGCCGAAGGCAGTCGCTCAACCAACTGAGCCACCCAGGCGCCCCCAAAATAAAATCTCAAAAAAAAAAAAAAAGAGGACGACTAAAGAATTTCTAAAATTACAACAAATGGTTTGAATGATGTTAACTAGTAGTGCATCACAATGTTCTGGGATTTAGACATCATATAATACGTAAATCACAAGTCTTTGTTTAGCATTCTAAAAACTAGTAAGATTTTAATGCAACCAGTACAGCCACTCTGGAAAGTAGTGGCATTTTCTCAAAAAGTGGAAAATAGATCTACCCTACAACTCAACAATTGCACTGCTTCATATCTATGGCAAAGATACAAATGTAGTGATCTGAAGGAGCACCTGCCCCCCAATGTTTATCGCAACGATGTCCACAATAGCCAGACTATGGAAAGAGCCCAAATGTCCATCAACAGACAAACGGAGAAAGATGGGGGGGGGGTGTATACATACATGTAGGTACAATGGAGTATTATGCAGCCATAAGAAAATGAAATCTCGCCATTTGCAATGACATGGATGGAACTAGAGGAGGTTATACTAAGTGAAATAAGTCAATCAGAAAAATATCTATATGATTTCACTCATATGTGAAATTTAAGAAACAAAAGAAAGGAGTACAGAGGAAGGAGGGAAAAATAAAATAAGACAAAATTAGAGAGGGAGACAAACCACAAGAGACTTTTAATCATAGGAAACAAATCGAGGGTTGCTGGAGGCGAAAGGGGTAGGGGATGGGGTTACTGGGTGATGGGCATTGAGGAGGGCATGTGAAATAATGAGCACTGGGTGTTATATAAGACTGATGAATCACTGAACTCTACCTCTGAGACTAATAATACACTATATGTTAATTGAATTTAACTTAAAAAATGAAAAGATTGAGAAAAATAAATAAAAACTAGTAAGATTTTAGACTTCCATTTTTTTATTGTGAGAAATAGAAACTCATTTCCAGTGACAGCCTAACTTTTTATATCATTTTGAACCCAAGGGACTTCCTGTTAATTTAAGAAATTGATTTTTATACATTTTCAGACATATGCCTGTCATATGGCAGACAATAGAATCCATGTATTGCTTTGGTAAATATTGGGTTTGAAAATACTGTAACTTCAAGATTTCTGTCTCTTTACCTTTTGTTTCTGATGGAGAACCAGTGAACTTTGGTGATTGAGAGCAGGGTTATGAAGCAGACCAGGCCCGGGTCTTGAACATTTATTAGCTATATGATCTTTTACTCCATATGTCTTAATTTTCCAAAAATAAAGGAAAAAATAAAAATTCCTTATCCTAAGTTAGTTTTGAAAATTAAATGTGGTTAATTATAAAATAGTACACTTGTATAGTGCCTAGAGCAGAGTATCTATTCAATAAACAGTGATAGTTGTTGTTATTTGAAAGGTAGAAATCTTTAGGAGCAGATATAGAAAGTACATCAGCTTTCCCCCATTAAAAAATAAATTTTTTTAAGTGGACATAATTCATAAAATCTTCTTTTGAACTTTTAAATTTTTTTACTTTATTCCAGTTAGTTGACATAGGGTGTAATATTAGGTTTGGGTGTACAGTATAGCGATTCAACACTTCCATCCACCACCCAGTGCTCATCACAACAAGGGCACTTCTTAATCCCCACCACCTGTTTAACCCATTCCCACCCACCCACCTCCTCTCTGGTAACCATCAGTTTGTTCTCTATAGTTAAGAGCCTTCTCTCTCTCTCTCTCTCTCTCTCTCTCTCTCTCTTCCTTTTGCTTATTTGTTTTGTTTGTTTGAAAAATATTTAGGAAATTTTCAAGTCCCTTGACTTCAAGTAACCTAGTGAGAATTGGTGTTCGATGCTTACACTTAGGAAAGAAACCATATACACCTTCTGACACAAGGCTAATGTTTTTTCCTTATAAATGCCCATCTCACCCTTCTGATGAAGAGATATTAGGTCACCATTCCTTCTAATTTTTTCTCACTTAACATTTTTTTCTCTCCTTATAACTTCATTCTCTTCCTAAAAATTTCCTAAAACCTCAAGACCAACTCTTATTTATTTGAGATTTCAGTACATGCATCAGAACTATTCTTTCTGATTTTTCAATGATCTTTATTGTGAACCTGACCTATAGTCCTTCATCTCATTTGTTGTGTATTTGTTTTGTTTTGTTTTTGTTCTGAGCAAGTTGTCTCTCTTAGTTTGAGATAATACAATTGTTCCATTTTTTTTTTCTTTCCTGTATCACTTTTGAAATTTGCTGTTCTGTGGGTACCATCAATTAGAAAAGAAAGATGTAGGTTGACCCAGGCCCACTGCCCACTCAAGACGCTGGGTCTATAAAATAAGGGATGCATGCAGTCTGTTAATGAGTCTGCCTTGGTGAAAGTGCCTGTGGAGCTTAAAACTTGACATAAAGCTGTCAATCTCAACCACTATTTTCTTAACACCTGAATCATATTAATTATTGAAGACAAAATCTCCTTGGCTTCATCACACCTTTCCCTACTTTTAACAAAGTCTCCCCTTCCCCCCATGAGACTTGTGGCATGTCAGCATAAGCTTCCTCTGAAAGCTGTTCATCCAACCCACTGATTTTCACTTGCTGAATATCTCTTGGGGGACTATGGACACTTGGAAATTAAGCTCTGTGGTTTTCATGGGTAGTAGCTTTGGTGCTAACTTTCATTTTTAGAATTTCTAGCACATTATAAAAACTGTGGTCTATGCATAAAAATATTATTAATTATATGCTATAACTTGGTCCCCAGTAGACATTTTACTCATAAAATGAACTGATTTTATATAAAATCTGTAATTTTCTGATGAAGTCAATGTAGATATCTGAAAATACATTTTTCTCAACTTTAAGAAAGCATTTTCCATTACAAAGCCTTAAGTATACCTTGTTCTAAAGTTCTTGAAATGTGATCAAGATATTGATTATAAATACAGCTTCAAGTTTATACTTATTAAAGGAAAAATTCCAGCCAACTCTCAAGACGTTTTCCAAATACGGTATCATTGGGAGACTTATGGATTAACCAGATCTTATACGTAGAATTCATGAAGAATATTTTGGTCTATATTCTCATATATGCATATTCTTAAGTTAGTTCCAGTTAAAAATGAGTTACTCAATGAAAATCTCTTGTTCTCACATAACTATCATTGATTATAATCATTTATCATGTAGTCTTATTAAAAGTAGGCATTTAATTTCTTATATGTTTATACATTTTTTTAATTTTCCTTTTACTTCATAGTTTGGTTTATTTTTGATTTTGTTTGTTTTCTTTCACGGCTAGAATTCTACCTTGTCAAAGATTCCTGCCTTACAGGGTAGCTCAAAGTCCCCAAGATGCAGCTCTGCTTACCCTAGTACGTCTCAAAGGGCTTCATTTTCTGACAGTTTTTCAATTCAGCCCACCTCAGCAGGCTCCACAGACCGTTTGCCATACTCAGAATCAGGGAACAAGGTAAGGCAGCAGGTCAACTGAAGATTCAGAAAAAAAAATAGTTTCAGAAGTTATAAGACACAATTCAGTAAATATATGAAAAACAAAAACTAAACTCTAAAATATTTGATGTATAAATCTTAGACCCTCTTAAACACAAATAAAAGTCTCAATAATTATTAATAGTTAACCAGTAAAAAAAGTCTCTTTCTAGGTTAAATGTTCATCTTTATTTATTTATTTATTTGGTGTCTTGTAAAATTTCAAATACAAACCAATAAAATAAAATGTGTTATGTATAATATTACATGTAATATATAATAAATATATATTATTCATAATATGTAATATATAATCTAATAATGGTGAGTTATATATAATATGCTATTTGGGCTCAATCAGACACATCAGGATTTAATACTGCCTCTGCTACCTATCAACTCAATGATCTTGAAAAGATTACATAAACTGATTCAGCCTGTTTCCTTGGCTATAAAATGCATATAGTATTTTGTGGCAAGAATTAAATCACAAATGGATGTAAAGTACTTAGAATTCCAAACACATAAATGGGCAATATATGGTAGTGGTCATTATTAGTTGGTATGCATGCAATGACCTTTGGCAGCCCTTTCTGATTAGTAAGTTATCAAGCTAATGAAGATTTTTTTAGTAAAATTATTAACTCACTGGAGATTACTTGAGTAAATTCATTTTACCCATGTAATTATTTAGAATTTGAATTTCATGATCAATTATTAGCACTAACTCCAAAATAGTATATTTTTTTAAAACTTGTAGGCAAATATAAACTCTTTCTAAGTTTTAAAGTAGAAATGCTTATAAATATATGAAATTCAGTAATATGTATTAAAAGAAATTTATCAGCACAGGAGGAAAAAATAGAGCAATGTAATCACTTTGTGTAATTGAAGATGCACAAGAATACAATGTTTTTTTTCCCCAATCAGGATGGAGTAACCAAGAGCCCAGAAAAGCGCTCTTCTCTGCCCAGACCCTCCTCCATTCTCCCTCCTCGTCGAGGTGTATCGGGAGACAGAGATGAGAATTCCTTCTCTCTCAACAGTTCCATCTCCTCTTCAGCACGGCGGACTACCAGTAGGTTTATTTTCATTTGGCTTCCTTTTTAATCCATTTAGTGGCATAGAGCTTATTATGTGTCTATATTTTACATCTTCCAAGGAAAGCACACACTGAAAACAGATTATATTTCCTCCTAGAATCAAAAAGCCAGACTACTGATGGATCTAAAACAGTTGTGTGAGTTAAAATGATTGTTACAGAAAATGAGTACCTACAAAGAAGTAATTAATAGAGAAAATCAGTAGTCAGGAATTTTAAAAAATGTATATCTATATAAACTTAACCCTTCTTAGGAATCCAAGTCATAAAATCTAACTGGAAACCCAATAATGAAAACCTAGAATTCTGCTCAATTTGTTAAGAATTTGCATTCCAGTGAGGGTGTAAACATAACATGTTCAGAGCAATAGTTTCAGTTTCTTTTGATTGATAGCCCATAATGAACTGGTTGGCAGTTATCACAGTCTAAAGAAAAAATATAAAAATGTTCTAATCATTATCCACTCAGGTGTTGTGTTACTACCAAGATTATCTAGTTAAAGCATGGATTCAAATTATTTTCATAAATGTGTTTTTATTACAACAAAAATAGCTACCATTTACTGAGCACATATACAGGCTAATATCTTAAGACACATTTTTCATTCAATTTAATTAACAATGTTGATGGTTAGTTATTAATAACCTCAATAGCCTGGTGGTGGTTATTAAGGAGGGTACATATTGCGTAGAGCACTGGGTGTGGTGCATAAACAATGAATCTTGGAACACCAAGAAATAAAATAAAATTTAAATTAAAAAAAATAAATCTACCGATAAGAAAAAAGAGAGTAACTTGTCCAATGCACTAAGATAGGAAGTGGTTGAATTGATTTTTAACCCACTGATAACTTCATGACCTGCCCTCTTAATATCTTTCTTATATTTATTTGGAAGAAATAGTACTAGAAAACTGCTATGTAGAATCACTTGGAGAATATCATCTCTGTCATTTAAAATCCATTAAAAATAGTGGAAATAGCTATTACTATCATATTGTAGTTTATTTTACCACTTATTCTTAAAATATTTAAAAATAATTGGCCCACTTCAAATGTAACTATTTTGTATGACACTTAAAGCATATTTTTACCTAGAATGAGAGTGTTTATTGTACTTAGAGCATTTGTGACCTACACATCACTTAGTTTCATGAAATATTAACATTCTTTGAAATACATGCCAGGAGTACTTTAAAATCACTAAATTCTTAACAAAAAAAAAGTATTCAAATGAACTAGCAAAGAAGGCATTTAAGAGATAGTAATCTCTCGAGAAAAGACTTCAACTCCAAATATTTGGAGTTGGAATTGGGCATCAGTAATATAGAAGCTGTTCAGATAAGACAAAGACACCAAGTACTTCCCAAAGGTATACTTTAAATTATGCTTCTATTTGTGGTTATGGAAGCAAAATGGCACTTTATCCATAAATCCACATCTTCAAACCACTGTGCTCTGCCTTTTAAAGTGCATCCGTATACAAATTGTTTTTTTATTTCTGAACCAATTCTATTTTGACTTTCTAACTTATATTCATAAGCATAATGTATTTTATTATTCAGTAATGGAAATAATTTATACTCTGATAATCTCAAGATACAGGGTTTGTTTTCTCTCTATTGGGCAATAGCTCAAAGGCATAGGAACAACTAGAAGAGCAAGCAGTATGCCTCTTCCAGTTCTTCCATCATCTCCGTAACTGCACACAGACATGTCCTAGCCTTTTGTAAAGCTATTAAAAAGTCCTGAGAGAACCAAAGCTATGGATTTCTTTTAGTTAAACTTGTTATGCACATGCAGAATATTGCTTCAGCTTAGTCTCTGTGAAGTAAAAAACACCTCAACAGGGGCGCGTGGGTGGCTAAGTCATTGAGCGTCTGCCTTTGGCTCAGGTCATGATCCCAGGGTTCTGGGATCAAGCCCCGCATTGGGCTCCCTGCTCGGAGGGAGGCCTGCTTCTCCCTCTCTCACTCCCCCGGCCTGTGTTCCCTCTCTCACTGTGTCTCTGTCTGTCAAATAAATAAATAAAATCTTTAAAAAAAAAAAAACCCTCAATATACCCTTTAAATTCTGAATCTGATTTGTACTGTTAAAAAAGAAAATATGTTGAACTCCTACTGTATTCAGGTCCCATGAAAAGCATCAGTGCTAGGTACATTGGCAAATAACAGAGAGAAAATCCTGCTTTCCAATAGCTATTTCAAGGTGATGAAGTCATACAGAAAACATTTGAGAAAGAAATGAAGTTTCTGAAGAGATTTTTCTAAAGCACACAGTGAGTCGAACATCAAAAACTCAGTCCAAAAACAAATATTGTACCAAGGAAGTTGAATGTGGCTGTATCATCATGGTCCTGAAATGTCCTTTTTGTGGAAAGTGATAAAAATCATAGAATGCACATTAATTTATCACCTAGTTTTCTTAATTCCAATTTCATATTGTCAGTTGATAAGTCTACCTATCATTTGCCCTTACATTAAAAAAAACAAAAGGACACAGGGCAACTTTCACTTGATACATAAAAACTGTTCATTGAAAGAAGTGAAATGATTCTGTTTCTTCAGGAGACTGAACCCAGACCAATGGGAAAATAGATATTGCCTGTAGATTATAATTATCTACAAAGCTCTCTTGGGCTCACTCCTTGAAATTATTTCAGCAAAGATTAATTATCCCTTTTTTCAGAAAGAACTTCCCACAGTGATCACCAGTTGTAGTAGATGACTCAAAGATCCCTTTCACTTCATTGATTTAAAAATTGATTTATTCCTTTATCTTCTACAAAATTTCTAGATTTGTTGATCGAACAAAGTATACATACTTAGTAATAAAAAATAAAATTCATGCCGTTCCTATAAAACACCAAAAAACAGTGAAGGAATTTGAATAATAAATGTAAACAATGTAAATAAGTGTCCTATTATTAAAATCAGTGTGTTATTTTAACCAAAAATAATTTTAAAGCTAAGAAACTAAATATCTGGCTTAGAATTTAGTATCATCTGGGTAAATGAGACTCCAGGCCCTCATTCTTAAATTAGAGGTAAGAGCTGTCTCTAACTACTGTGTTTGGTTATCAAATGTTTGGTATTCACAAAAGGGCTTTGAAATCCGAAAGGTGGTGTAGTCTCATCTATAACATTATGCTTTCAAAAAATATTTGAAATGGCATTCAAACACACAGTTAAAAAGTTCATATGAAAGAAACATAGTATAGGAAAAGGGGAGGAAGAAGTTAAATGATAAAATGACCCTAAAGTCAAGTTGAGGCAAAGAAATGCATCTCACAATAGCCTGTATAATTGACCATAGGGAGTTATTGATTTGACTCCAAACTGCAAACTGGTAATAAAAGTATAGGAAAAAACAATCAGGTACAAAATTCACTGTGACTATGTTGTTAAAACATCCTATTTTTCTGAGAAGAGAAATAGATACTTTTTTGGTATTAAGAGCTGAGACAAATTTCCATATAAAGGAAATACATGATACTGTAGAACAATGTCTGACATAATTGTATAGCTTTGAGTAAACACATTTGCAACTCACAGCTTTCCTCAATATAAACAGAAAGAGAAACATTGAAATACAATCCAATAAATGATGTTGTACACAGTCAAAATGATTGTTATCAGTACATAGTTGTATGTTGTATGTCTACCTGAATCTTGGAATGAATTTATTGCAGAAAAGAGCTATTGATCCACACATCATTCAAGGAAATCTTTAGTTAATACTAACCCACATAGAACATGAAGGGCAGGGGTGCCTGTGTAGCTCACTCATTAAGTGTCCCAGAGTCCCAGGATGGATCAGGTCATGATCCCAGAGTCCCAGGATGGAGCCCCGCATCAGGCTCCCTGCTCGGCGGGAAGCCTGCTTCTCCTTCTCTCACTCCTCCTGCTTGTGTTCTCTCTCTAGCTATGTTTCTCTCTGTCAAATAAACAACAACAACAACAAAAACCATGAAGGGCAGACTCTTCTGCCAACTCACAGTAAATCCACATGCCTTAATGATCCCACAGTTATAAAAAACTTCTGATGCCTTCATAATGAGAAGTGAGAAGAATAAATCAAGAAAACCCAAGTTCTTTCTTTGCATTGATAGCAATGCGTGTTTAAAAAAATGTCAACAGGTTATAAGCCTAAAAAAAGGAACTTTTGCTTTTTGGAGCATTGTTGTAACCCACAAATATTCTAAACTCTTTAGAAAGTTCATGTATTATGAGTTCTAACAACCTGAGGGAAGACGATGTCTGGAGAATTTTCTGATGCTGTGGTGTTAGTTTGGTTTTGTTTTGTTCATTTATATAGGGTCAGAGCCAATTCGCAGAGCAGGAAAGAGTGGCACTTCCACACCCACTACCCCTGGATCGACTGCCATCACTCCTGGCACCCCACCAAGCTATTCTTCACGCACCCCGGGCACTCCTGGAACCCCGAGCTATCCCAGGACCCCTCACACACCAGGAACCCCCAAGTCTGCCATCTTGGTGCCCAGTGAGAAGAAAGTTGCCATCATACGTACTCCTCCAAAATCTCCCGCTACTCCCAAGCAGCTTCGGCTTATTAACCAACCACTGCCAGACCTGAAGAATGTCAAATCCAAAATCGGATCGACAGACAACATCAAATACCAGCCTAAAGGGGGGCAGGTAAGAATCACATGGACAACATACTTGCTGCCAGAAGTAAAATCCCACTAATGATTAGAATGCCTTTCTATATTATAAATGAACAGTTCTTACAGTGAAAGGGGGATGGAGGTATTAAAATGTTACTGGTTGTGATACATTGCCAAGAGTTTGGAACTCATCTGAGAAAGCTGGCTTATAAAATATAATGAAAATCACATGACATGTCCATTCCTCCTGGTTATTACTGGGTAGAAACTGATTTTCCCATGGGCACCTGAGTGGCTCAGTTGGTTAAGCCACTGCCTTCAGCTCAGATCATGATCCCGGGATCAAGTCCTGCATCAGGCTCCCAGTTCCATGGAGAGTCTGCTTCTCTCTGACCTTCTCCTCTCTCATGCTCTCTCTCTCTCCCTCTCTCTCTCAGTAAATAAAATCTTTTTTAAAAATTGATTTCCCCGTATAGGAGAATCTTTCCATTAATTGTCCAGCTGATCTTTCCTGAATGTGTCTATTGCCCTGTAGACTTTAGCATAAAAGATTAAAATTACATTTTTGATATGAATTTGAGTGTTCTAGTTTAGATCCCAACTGTGACCTCATTTGATGATCTTCTAGTGATTTCACTTTATCTCCTCCCTTCTTCAGTGATTTCCTATGACATCTTCTACCATTTCCCCAAGTTCACTACCAGATCAGCATGGTTCACCAAATTTCTTCTCTGGTTGCTCATGCTTAAAAATTGCAAAGGTGGACATTAATTTTGATAATAGATAGTTCTGTGTAATTCTGATGAATGAAATTATTGTATTAGAACTTCTGTTTAAGATTAATTGTATTGAAGAGGGTTATTAGTAAAGTTCTGCCTATTAATTCTTAACTTCAGCTCCAGTACAAACATGCACATTTTTTTGCCAACCAGGGACATTTGAGCTTTGTCTTGACCTCAACCTTGCTTCTACACTGTGTGTTTAGATGAAGCAATTAGTCTGGAAGGAGATAATACAAATATCATTTAGTATTTCCTTTGTGTTATTGATCTGCCTATGGGATCGTTTGGCCTGAGAGAAAGGAGAAAGAAAGTAATAATTTTCTTTGTACATCAACAAACTTGTGATACCCTCTTGACATTCCCCAAAGACTTTCTTTTAACTTCAGTGTTCTTTTCTGCCCCTCTTTCTTGTCTATCTTATATTTTCTGCCACTGATTTTGGTGTCCCTCTTTCATACCAAAGAAAAGGTATTTTCAGGCAGGTTTAGAAGACAGATCTTGCTAAAATGTTAAGCTATCAAAGACTACTCACTGCTGAAACAAACAGTGTTGTTTCTTCCTTTAGCAGCAAACTTATTTGCTGTCTCAATTTGATTCTGTTCAGGAAAACCCAAGGAGTTAGGAAAACCCACCAAAGGAATTGGGGGAAGTAGAGGGCGGGGGGGGGTGCTCCATATGCCCTTTATGGAATGACTATAACATTCTATAATAATAAAGTCATAGACAAATGCTCTTTCATAAAAAGATGTTATTAAAATATGAGTTACAAGAAACCTTTTTCAGCAGAACAAAACAAAAAACTAATTCTGTCAAATTTGATCCTGTAATTTCATAAATCTCATACTGTTCTTACATTCCTCAGAGTTTTGCACATCCAAGAGAATGAAATATTTGGAGCCTTTTGGAAATATCCAAATGCTGTATTGTTTTACATTCATACATAAAAAACAGACAAAGTTGAATAAAATCAATTTAGTGCCAATTTGAAAGTTTACCATTTTAGTTTTTGGTGAGATACCTCTTAAAATGGGGTAACTATTATGTGTATTTAATATCAATTCTCTTTCTGTAAATGTCCCCGTATGTAATATTTTCCTTATTTAAATGTGCGTTTACTGGCTTATATTCTAGGAAATAATGATACTGACAATGTATTTCTTCTTAGAATCCCAAATGAATATAATTTATCTCTAAGACATTTTCTTGAAAATAAAAAGAAAATTGGACTCAAATGGAATAATTATCTATATAATTTGACATGAAAACTCTACAGTATATGATCTTATTCAAATGACTCCTCAAGATAGAGAGGCATGAAGAATGGTATTAGCCTCAGCTTTGCCAGAATCACTAATGTTAGAACAATTCAAAAAGTAGGAATACTTTGGGCACCTGGGTGGCTCAGTGGGTTAAAGCTTCTGCCTTTGGCTCAGGTCATGATCCCAGGGTCCTGGGATTGAGGCCCGCATCGGGTTCTCTGCTCAGCAGGGAGCCTGCTTTCTCCTCTCTCTGCCTGCCTCTCTGCCTACTTGTGATCTCTCTCTCTGTCAAATAAATAAAATCTTAAAAAAAAAAAAATCCTTTCTTCCAAAAAAAATTCTTAAAAAAAATAGGAATATTTCTTTTTCTTTCTCCTTTTTTACAATATCTGTGATTATTTTTATGTCTAATTTCACTTGACTTCCGCTATGCTCAGTAATTCTTAAAACTGACATAAAGATATCTTATTCTTTTGAACTCAACTGAAACTGCCTTAGAAATTGTGGTAATTAAGGACTAATAAAGACATATGACACAAAAAGTACAGAACAAATAGAGCCTTAAATTCACAGTGTCATTTGAAGAACATCTCTTCTTTCATAAGGCGAGTGTTCAAACTGCTGCAAAATTGTCTTGAGGCAATGCAGATAACTTGGAAAAATTCCACAACCATGGAGTTGTGACCTGACTTTTGTTGGAGAACCAGGAGGTATTTCCTCACTGAGCTAAGAGACAGATGGAAGGAAGATGTTTGCCCTCTATTTTGTGATAGATGGGATAATGCGTTTAAATTAGAGGGGAAAAAGAATTGGGATATTGAGATGCATTGTAGTTGAACTGTCTTTGTAGAAAAAATATATCATTTCCTACTTTAATATCCTCTTAAAAGCCTCAAACACAAAGAGTGAGGAGAGATTCTTTTTCTGTACATGTTAAACTGCAGGTTTTGACAGGATTGTTAGAGTTTCCATTTTATAGAACGACCAGGAAAAATTTTTATGTTAAATCTTCTTAGAAATTTTCAAGATGATATGCTCAAGACCCTTGTTATCTGACTGAGGATCCATAACGGCACTCTGTTGGGGGAATTGAAGCTACTGACACGTCATTCCCAATTATAAATTGGATAATCCTAGGATGTTGGAATGGACAGTGATCAACTCAGAAACAATGAAGAGGACAGGACAATAGCAATACTTTTTGTAGGAGGCAAGTTTTGTAATAGAGGTATGCAACCTGTAGATATTGAGAAAAATATTTACTCAATTCTTATTGATAAATAAGGGAGAAAATTTATAGATGTAACCTTAATTCTTCCACATAGGCTCTGTTGTTATAAAATCTGAAGTGGTTAGATTGTATGTAAATAATTTAACTTTAAACGCTATACTATTCCTGTTTGTGCAATTACTAAGAATTGGGAGGGGAAATATATAATCAAAAAAATATATGTATCTTAGAAGTTCAACAACTTTCCAAGTTGGAAAGCCTTATTATTTGCCTCAGTGGAGCATTTATTTCTCTTCCAAATGTATAAGCTTTATGCTTACAGTGATTATCACTTCTATTAAAGGTGTGATTTTGTATTGGAGGAGAGGCTTAACTTTGTGGCTCAGTTCAGTGAGGCAAATCAATGCCTAATGGAATAGATAAAGGAGTTGAAACATGAGGAGCTTTACAGAAAGCAATCAAGTTAATCTTTTCAGCCAAAACACAAATTCATTCTACTGAAAAGAACATACACAATCTTAGATTCACTGTAGAGAGCGATCTTGGTTAATTTAACTCAAGGCTTGGGTAAGACTGTCCTAGGAAGTGTTATTAATTTAAAACTATTTCAATATAATTAGCTCCCTCTTCTACATTAAATCTCAGTCTAAATTTTAGAAAAGTAGTGTTAGCTTTTTAAGAACACAAATGCCTGATATAAACAAATGTAGGAAAAAATATTTCTTTAAATGAGTGGCATAAAAAAATTAGGCCTGGGGCGCCTGGGTGGCTCAGTTGGTTAAGCCACTGCCTTCGGCTCAGGTCATGATCCCGGAGACCCGGGATCGAGTCCCACATCGGACTCCCTGCTCGGCGGGAAGCCTGCTTCTCCCTCTCTCACTCCCCCTGCTTGTGTTCCCTCTCTGGCTGTGTTTCTCTATGTCAAATAAATAAAATCTTAAAAAAAAAAAATTTAGGCAGGAACTCAGTGAATGATACTTCTTACCTTTTCTATCAATTCAACAGGTTTTATATATATATATATATATATATATATATATATATGCTTTGATTTATGTGGAATACTTTGACATGCTTTAACAAGTTTCATTTTTTTTCTTCATCTCTTATGGAGATCAGTATAGAAACCACAATTTTTGTATGCCCTTGTCATAGTTGAAAGTTAGTGGTGAGGTGGTTTCACAAAGGCTGTTTCCATTTATAGTTGTTCAATAGGATGGTTATTAGGTAGGTCATGATCTCTGCAAGACAATGTCTGTGGATTTGATTGCTTGCCTTGTAAGTCATCATAGAGCAGTCATTTTAGGTCAGGTAGACAAAAAAGATGCCACCATGGTGGCATCTTTTTTTTTTAACTTTAAATTTATTTTATTTTTTCAGTGTTCCAAGATTCATTGCCCATGCCCCACACCCAGTGCTCCATGCAATAGGTGCCCTCAGTACCCACCACCAGGCTCTCCCATCCCCCCACCCCCTCCCTCCAAGTCCCTCAGTTTGTTTCTGTGTCCAAAGTCTCTCATGTTTTGTTTCCCTCCTTGAATTACCCTACTTCCCATTTACTTTCCTTCTCCTACTGTCTGCTATATTACCCCTTATACACCACAAGTAAGTGAAACCATGTGATACTTGACTTTCTCTACTTGGCTTATTTCACTCTGCATAATCTCTTCCAATCCAGTCCATGTTGCTACAAAAGTTGGATATTCATCCTTTCTGATGGCGGCATAGTATTCCATTGTATATAGGGACCACATCTTCTTTATTCATCTGTTGATGGGCACCTTGGCTCTTTCCACAGTTTGGCGATTGTGGCCATTGCTGCGATGAATATTGGGGTACATATGGCCCTTCTTTTCACTACATCTGTATCTTTGGGGTAAATGCCCAGTAGTGCAATTGCAGGGTCAAAGGGTAGTTCTATTTTTAATTTTTTAAGGAATCTCCACACTGTTTTCCAAAGCAGCTGTACAGATGGTGGCATCTTTAAACAAGTCACTCCTGTTCAAGAACAGTACTTCTCTTTTACATAAAGCATCTTACAGAATTTGTCAATTACCTTCCCAGTCAGTGTTGCCCTAGCACCTTTTTTAAAAAATTGCTGTAGATAAATCCATTAGACTAGGACCTATGGAGCATATCCTCACATTCTAGAAATAAAGTAATCTATCTTGTATCCCTCACTTCTATATCACGCCACTGAATTAAGGAATATTGAATGTCAGAGATATTCAGCTCTTCATAGTCCAAATTTCACATTTTTACAGGGTAAGAAAGAGAAGTCCTTATAGTACCACATCTTGCATATAGAGCTTATAATAACATCCTTTAATGTCTGAGTTATATATTCAAGTTCTATAATTCTGTATTTAATGAAGAATCACTTGTCTACAAAGTATGCAATTTAATGTACCTTAGTTATTGTTGTGTTTGCTTTAATTTTGGTTGCTTAACATGAGAATGGAAACACTTTATTTAACACTTCCTCCCACACTGAGGTTTTATCACATCAAGATTGAAATTTAAGAGTTTTGATCTTTTATAATTTATGTGAAATAATTTAATGCAAATAATGTGTTAGAGTAATATACAACTGAAAAGTTGAGACCATTAAATTTGGAAAATTATTTGCATTCTTATCATACTTTGCATTCTCCTACAACTGGAAACTTTTTAAAAAAATAATTCTAAAAATCAATGTTTTGAAATAGATTATAGACACTGACTTCCAAATTCCTATAGATAATATCAAGAAAAAATAATGATATATTAATTTTAAAATCTACCTTGGCATCTTTAAAATAAATGGTGAGCTGTCAGTATTTCCTCAATAATTCCAGAAAGTCAAAATTCTACATTAATTTTACTCATCATTCATTCAAGAGGTATTTATTGAGTACCTATTATGTTCCATGCTGTGTTCTAGGTACTGAGAATGTAACAGTCAACAAAGCAGGTAAAATTTTTTGAAATTCCTACCTTCATAAAATTTACATTTTAGGAAGAAAAACAGGTCAAAAAATACTATATAAGAAAAATATGTAAACAAGTGAGAAGGAGAACAACAGGGCGCCCCGGTGGCTCAGTGGGTTAAAGCCTCTGCCTTCAGCTCAGGTCATGATCTCAGGGTTCTGAGATCCAGGCCTGCATTGGGCTCTCTGCTCAGCAGGGAGCCTGCTTCCTCCTCTCTCTCAGCCTGCCTCTTTGCCTACTAGTGATCTCTCTGTCAATAAATAAATAAATCTTTAAAAAAAAAATAAAGGAGAACAACAAATCAAGGAGGAGATATAAAATATATGGAGAGGAGATGACATTTCTTGATAAAATGACTGGGAAAGCCCCAAGAAGATAATAATTTGAATACTTTAAGGAACTGAAGTACTGAGTTATGTAGATAACTGGGGGAGAGTATTTTAGGCAGAGAAAATTGCACATGCAGAAGCCCTGGGCTGGAAGCAGGCCTGGCATGTTTTAGGAAAGTGGAAGAGAGTGGAAAATTCAAGTTAAGTGATTATGTTTAAATATCATTACACCTATTCAAATAATAGGACTTTGCCAAGTCAAAAACATAAGAGTCATCATTTCATCTCCCTTTCCTCATCCCATATCCTGGCCATTATAAAGTGGCTAATGGTTTTGTGTCCAGAATAGCTCTTAAATCCACCCATTTCTCTTAGACTTCTCTGCACCTCCATAGCGTGGGATCCATTATCTCTTATGCCTGTCACTGCAATAGTCGTGAAGTTTTTTAACTGGTCTCCTTGTATCTATTCTTTTCTCTATCTGAAATACTCACTATGATGTAGACAGTGCTTCTCACCACACTAATAATTAAATATCCTATTGTATAATTAGTTATTTAATGCCTATCTTGTCTCACCTACTAGTCTATAAGCTTCATGAAATCAAGGATGAGGTCGATCCTGTCCTCAGGTCCAATACATAGTTAGGTACTCAATAAATACTTGTTGAGTAAAAGTTAAATGAATGTGGTGGTACACCATATGCATGGAGAGATTCATTCTTTCTACTGACTTGTTGAATGAGTGGGAATGCTTAGTGCCATTAGAGTTATGACCCAAAGAAACCTTCCATGTTTGAACTACAGAGAATTTTGGCTAAAAGATTGTTAGACCAGGGTATAAGAACTGAATTACTAGCCCAGCTTTTTTATTATGTGACCTTAGATACTGACATCGCTGGTCCTTAGGTTTCATACTTGTATAAGAATAGGAACAGCAAAATATACTTCTTTTTGTAGCACCATCTCATTTAGTGTATCAGCACCATTGTAATGTAACAATATCTCATTTAAGCAGACCATGAGGCCACTTTAAGCTCTCAAATTCATGGTTCTACTTGGCGTATGATAGTATTTTTGCATTAGAGCTCATTGAAAATATTCATTGAATTAGTCTAATAGATTCCTTAATTATCTGTACCACAAAGGGTGAGCTGAACTTGAGTAAAAACTCAGTGCTTCTGAAATAATAAGAATGTAATTAGGGAAGAGGGAACATTAACAGAGAGGAAGGAGGGAATGAAATGAGTGAAATGTAGAGAAGAATTATTTTATATATTTTTTTAGTTTTAGACATCTTGAGATTTTTCTAGGCCTTTCACATCTAATTTGAGTAAGTTCTTTGAGTTTTATATTCAAGGAGAAAATGGAGTTAATGCTGGAGGCAAGTAATAATTATACTGAAATAGGGTTTCTTTTCTCATTATATAAAATTATGATGGCCACCCCTATGAAGGGTCTACTGAGTATAAGTAACATAGAAGTAAATTTTTAAAATCATAAACCTTATAACATAAAAGAGAACTGAAATGCATTTAGAGTTATTTCTCATTCATTTGGGTATCATTTTGTCAAACATTTACTAAGCCCCTGCTGGGTACTATATGACAAAAGGGGAATGAGGCAATAAGACATGGTCTCTACCATCTACACAGAAAAGAAATGACTGTTTTTCATTTCTCATCATCCCCTAGTGCCTTGTCCTTGTGTAATTTCTAAGTTATTTACAAGGCATTTCTTTCCATCTCACTGGACTACACATAAGTGCTAAATAAGAAAAGTGATAAATTACCCCATGAGCTTTAAAATACTGTCAACCCAGAATGAAGGAAAATTGTTCGCTGAAATGTACTCTATTGTATTGACAAGGTGCGTGTGTGTGTGTGTGTGTGTGAGAGAGAGAGAGAGAGAGAGAGAATCAACATAATTTCAAAAAGAAAGCTGCTTGATATCATGGACCCTATCTTTATGCAGTAGAATGTTTTGATCTGTAATTCAAGTATCTTTTGTAGGGCAATGAAAATTTTTGGAGTTAGGCTTTGTAAATGTTAATTATTAAAAAACTTTGAAAAAGAATTATGACTTTGGGTTTACAAAGTTGGGAACTATAGAGTCCTTCTTTTGTTTGCTGTTCATTTACAAGCAAAGCAAAAACATAGGAACAGCCTTGAATCTCAGGTTGTTTTCAAACAATTGAACGAACTCTTTAAAAGTTACTGCCTTTATGCTTGGTCCTCTATTCCTTAAAATTTCTTAAAAATTTAAACTGAAGAAAAAAATGTAATGCCAATGTTTAACAATGAGGCCAAGGCCTAAACTCAACATCTGTTCCACCAAACAATTCTTCACAAATTTTTTAGCATGGTTTATTCACCTCAAGGTTTTTAATATGGTCTCGTTTCTGTGCTGTGTGGCACAGCCTGCATAGAAAAATTTGACGCCTGGGACCTCCAATTATCCTTTTCCTTTACAGCTCTGTGGAATTGTATGTTTTGACATGAACTGGTATTTCCATTTAAATGTGTAATCTATTTATTGATTTTATTCGATCCATTGAGTTTTGAAGAAGTTATTGACCAGTATAGGTGGGCTTATTTAAAATTTGGAATAGACTATAAAGTTTGCATGCATTTTAGTCTGGGCACAGGGTTGTTAACAGATGAATCTTTGAAAAACATCATCTCTTCCAAAGAACTTTCATTCTTCAGAAATATCTGATGTGGTCATCTTTTTATTTTAATATATGATATCTCATGACTCTATATAGGATAGATAAGTAGTTTTTGTTAAAGTTGAATGCTATGGAATGGGAAATATTTTTGGGAGAGAGAGAGAAGTGTTTTTATAATGCAAGGACAAAGAAGCACTTTCATTTTAAGCACTCCTGAAAAATGATGTAAAGCCAAAGGGAAAACTTAATCTCTGATAAAGTTGAAGGGTTACTGGCCACTACTACACTTTCAAAAGAAAAAATAAAAGCATTCTTTCTAAAACAACATTGGATAAAGAAGACAGAAATGATACAGCAATTGAGGTTCATACCTAGAGGATACTTATAGGGTGTAGCACTATCTTGTAGGAGAGCCAAGAACAGAATCCAAACTTCTGACCCCCAGTTACTCTCCATATCGTGCTATCTTGAGCTGACATGTGGGTATTTTGATAGAGAAAGCAGCATCAGAGAGTGTCAAATCAAAAAAAAGAAGAAGAAAGAAAGAAAGAAAGAAGGAAAGAAAAAAAAGAAAATAGAACAAAACAAAATCAAAATCCCATTGCTTGAGAAATGCAAGTTTGACCCTGTGATTAATGCCTCTGGTTTATAAATTGTTTTACTAAAAGTTATGAATTAGGATCGCATTTTCTTTCATTTTACATGTTTCACATTTCCAACTAATCCCTAGGAAGAGAGATTTTTTTCTTGCCTGTAGACATATCCTACATTTTGTCTTCCTGTCCTTTCTTAGAGTAACCTGCCTTCGGGAAAAAAAGAAGTATTTCTCTAAAGGTGTACTTAACTTATATGCAGAGAGAATATAGTGACATATCATTTCAACTGAATCACCGTTATGAAACCAACTAGAGTCTCACCAGGAATATCCAGAAAGTCACTATACTGTACTTCCTTGCATGGTGGACGAAGATAGGATTAGTAAAAAGTAAAATAAAATAATTCTAATAAATTACTCAATTGCATTAACCTATTCTTTTTAACTCTTTAAGCTTATATGACTCTTATGTGAATGAAAAGCCAACTATGAATACAAGCAAGTCATCAACCTTTGTCCATGAAATCCTTTTTTGCCCGACTCCTATAGGAGGAACTGATTGGGTTGATCCTTGAAGAATGATGAGTTCCAGACTCAACTTGGAATGAGGGCATTCTAGCAAGAGACTATAATATTTAAAAAGCATGGGAACAAACATGAAACAAGGGCCATAAAGTGGAACAAGGGCTTTAAAGTATCAAATGTAAAGTCTGGCCAAAATGTGAAGTTTTGAGAAGAGGGCTTAAAAATCAGAGTTTCTGAGAATGCAGGTTGCCTACTTCAGAAGTTTTGATGTGTTAAACAGGAAATAGAGACTTTGGGGGAATTTTGAACAAGACAGAGCTCTAGAAAGATGAATTACTTGATTGAAATAATACACTTTTCCCTTCCACTGTGAAGTATACAGAAAGATTGTCACATAGTTTCAAATTACCTCATTTTGCATTATTAGTACAACTAAAAATTTTGATTGAATGAAATTGACAAGGATAAAATGTGGTTTAGAGTTAATCTCAGATAATGGTTATTCAAATATTTTCCCTCCATATCATGAATATAGAAAATTAGTTCATCAAATAAAAGTTTGTTGTATTTTTTTCTAGACCATCTCTGAGATGTTAAAACAATTTTCTCTTGACATACAGGAAAACAAAGCTCAATGGAAATTCCTTCCCCAAAAAAGTCATTTTTATTTAGTCCCATCCATAGAGCACATAGAGTTAAAAACTTGACTCTTTGACTTAAAAATCATAATAGGGCACCTGAGTGGCTCAGTTGGTTAAGCAACTGCCTTCAGCCAGGGTCATGATCCTGCAGTCTTGGGATCGAGTCCCCACTCTGTGGGGAGTCTGCTTCTCCCTCTGACCTTCTCCCCTCTCATGTTCTCTCTCACTCTCTCTCTCAAATAAATAAATAAAATTTTTTTTAAAAAAAATCATAATAATAATCTGGAATAAAGTTTTGTCCTTCACAGCAGCCATCTATTTTTCTGTCTTATACAACAGTTTCTGAGGACTGCTGGTATTTGTAGAATTAACTCTCTAAAGTGTGAATTATTGGTAAATAATCTCAGAGATCTTTAGCAGGAAGTGTTTTATAATTTTGCTAAAGCATAAATGCGCATCATACAGATTAAGTGGGTGCTTAGGTGCAAGTTGTCAGGCTAGTGTGTAAATCTTACTGAGCATCAAGCATCCAGTGCCCAAAGTGATTTCATTTCTATCTATTTGACCATCAAGCAAAATGCTAATATCATACTCTACCTTATTTGAAATACTGTAAATATGGAAATACATAAAGAACATGCCATTAATCCCTATCAAAGATCTGCTTCATATATGATTGAACAGACATAGGTTGGGAAAGTTCCATCGAAAAAGGCCAGCTAATTGTTTCAGTAGAAAATCTATGATTCTCTAGAAAATCGGGAAAATCAACACAAAGCAGCCTTTAAGTTTTAGGGTTTTAAATTTTAAATTGTCTCTAAGTAATGTTGACAATGTGTCCTCTTGGAGTTTCAATCATTTGTTTTAGAAATCATAAAAATTGCCAGTTGATTAGAGTCAAACAGATTCATGCAACTGAATTTGGAATTTCCATTTTTGAAACCAGTGAATCAGATTTAACATTTAGCTTTTGATCGCTGGGTAATGAGTCACTTAATTGGTACGCTAATGATCTCTAAATTAAAATTTGCAAATGAAATGTGAGACCCTATATATCCCCAAGGATTAGGAAAAATGGCTTAGATGAATTCTATTTCATTGCCAAAATAGAGACTCGTGGAGGATAATTGAAGGTATTATTATTTGAAATACTAAAATTATTTCTTTCTAAAAATAATTTATCTATAAGACTTGAAATGTAAGGGCCCTATTGACTTAAACTTATTGGCATATACATTTTATGTGAAACTCTTAAAATGCCACTACATTAATTGTTAGATACAGACTCTGTGATATTCCCCCCTTCTTTTTAAATTGGGATTTTTATCATGCCCTAAAGAATGACCCAATCATTATATTTTCTGACTTTAGATTTTGACAAGAGGCCCTTCCCTTGGGCTGCCAATGAGAGCTGTCAGTGATACTTCACTATAAGGGACAAGCTCTCTTGTCAGTGTCAGGCAGGCACTGCAATTTAAGCTTTGTCTGGTTAAAAATAGGATTCAGAAAAAAAAAATAGGATTCAGTGTCATCTTGAGCTTTTTATTTATTTTTGCAAACACCAAGAGATATGATACCATTCTTGGAGATGGCTGTATGTCTAGGAGATATTTATTTAGCTTTGTTTAAAAAGAGGAAAAACTTTCCCCTAAAGCACTGAAAACATAATTTCTCTTTAGCTTTTGAGGGCACATAGGGAGAAGAGTTGAAAGTAGCCAAAATAAAATCAAATAAACAAACAAACAACAAAAATAAACCTTTCTTTCCATGCTTATATTGTTCATGTGCCCTCTAAAACATGCAAAATTTAAGACACATGGGAAAATGTGTCTTAAATAATATCTGTCCAGATTTAGATTTCCTATTATCTTAAAGATGAATACTGAAATTTCTGAAAATAGAAATAAAACACCTATCCTCAAATTTCTTAGACCTAGCCAAGGCCTGGACTACCTTTATATGACCTGCTATAAGTCAGTTGATTTGTTCCCCTACAAAATAATGTAAAGAATGCTTTTGCACCAACCATCCAAGGATTATGGCTGTTTATGAGCAGCTGTCAGAGAGAAGACTTTCAGAAGACCACTGAGCCAAATCTGCAAGGCAATAGTGAAGTCCTTCAACAGAGGAGCGCCTGAGCCTCCTAGTTGACCCTCTTGGGAAAGCAAGAGTTCCACTGGATGAATGAGAACCTTCATCTGCAGCATTCAGCCTAACTGGGCATTAACTTTACCTTATTATGGGGGCCAATAATACAATCAAGTGTGATTTATAATTATGATGGCTGACATTGTAGGATTAAAGAGGGGTAGGACAAGAATACACTGAACTATACTATAGAACCTTTTATAGAGTGGAAATTGGGTCCCAATGTTGCCCACAATATTGGAAGCCCTCCGGTGACAGAAGATCCAACTTTTATTTTTCTTTTCTTCTAATTGCTTCCAGGTTACACCTGCTTATAACTTAGATAACAAAAGTTTTGGAGCATTTGGCCCGGCGGTATTCGGGAGACTAGGTGCTCATATTAAAGGATAGGTCTATTCTTCAATTCTAGTGTTAGGTTTTTTTTTCCCTTAAATGATTACGTAGGTGGAAGGAATTTGGGAGCCTCCTTGGCACAAACACATTCTGGCTTCCTATGCAAAGCATACTGAAAGAAAAATAAACAGTGAAGTTACCTCCAATTCCTTTTAGGTTAGGATTTTAGACAAGAAGATCGATTTTAGCAAGGTTCAGTCTCGATGTGGTTCCAAGGATAACATCAAACATTCTGCAGGGGGCGGAAATGTAAGTAAAAGCTTCTATTGGAAAACTATCTTGATTGTGTGGAGCCATCTGCACAGCCAGCCCTCTGTCTCTTTTCCTGCCTCTCTCCCAGTACACAGCCCCTACTTGTTGCTGCTCCACATGTCCCCTCGTCTGGGAGCTTGTCACCCTTGCATTTTTGCTGGTGGGCTTCCCATCCTTCCCTGAAAGATTATCAGCAAATTTCCTGCTTTCAATTGAGGAATTAAACCTTGCAGGGCTGTATCATGTCTTTCTGGGGGATGGCAAACACACCTCACTTGCCAATTTTGTTTGCTGGCCTTTGGCTTCAGGGTTTCTCCTCATGTTGTCTCTACTCCCCTGCAAATATCAGCTGAGCACACACTTTTATAGCTCTATTTCAATTCCTCTTGAGGCAAAGACTGATACGCTTGAAAATACCCAAAGTGTGTAGTGTCAATCTTCTGTACATCACTATTCATGAGATTTAGGATGTCATTTGGAAGAATGCAGAACTACTGAGGCATAGTTCATCTTCAAAGTGAAGGGATCCAAGTCTCAGTATAAACTTTGTCTTGATGGGATTTTTTCTTCTGTGTCTTCACTTGAGTGGAAATAATATCCTTTGAGAGGAAGGGAGAGAAAAATCCATGTTTCTCAAACATAGTTGAGGAAGAGCTGAAACAGGCAAACTCAAGGTAAAGGAATTATGGTTCATTACATAATAAGAATAATAAAGGTAACCCAGGCTGACTCTCTATTCTACAGATCCTTGTCAACGTAAACTTCAGATTCTGGCTTTCTGTAACTCAAGAGTTTCAAGTCCATAATTCTTGCCTATTTTTAATAACTCTTGGCTCCTTGCTCCTCAGCTGGGCAGAGATACAGTCAAGAGGTGAAAGAGGAGACAAGACAGTGCCTTCTACCAGGAGCCATCAACTGTTGCTCAAACTAGTATCACTGAGCATGAAAATGTCACTGTCATAGAAAGTCCACAGCAAGTTTTGCTAGGCTCCTTAGGAATGCTGAGCTAAGCCTCAGGATCAGTATTTATGTTGACATGGTGGCCCTCCTCCTTGTGTCCTGACTGTAAGTGCAAACCGTGTGGTATTCTCACAGAAACAGTCTCAGTCCTAGGAAATACCTGGAGGGTGTCAAAGGGTGACCCCTATCCTCTCCTGCAAGCCCTGCCGGCCAAAACACCTGGGTGGCAAAGGATTAATTGAGATAACAATCTTAAAGTAGGGGAGCTTCCACCTCCAAAACAATAGTCTTACACTTTCCTCTAGAGAAGAATCACGTGTTCAAATATATGGATTCCATGGCCCGTTTCCAATACAGTAATACCCTTGTACTTCTGATGCCAATGGACAAGGGACCACAATTGGAAAAACACTGTTTCTAACACAAGGAAAAAAAAAATGTTGCTACCATTTTATAATTTGGTGGATAAGAAAAGTTCCATTTAGCCAAAACATGACAATAATATTTTAGAAAAGCTTTGAGCTTTCTTCTTCTTATATCTTAAAGCAATGCTGGTTTTCTTGTATCTATCAGCAATGTTGGGCACTTTTATATAAATATAATTTTTTAAAGAATAATTCATCTCTTCACTTGGCTCTTTGCTTATGGAAAGGTTTAACATGGTATGGCTTTATTCTCTGAGTAGAAGCTTGCCTTATTAATCAAGGTGTTTCTATCCTCTGTGGCCTGATCTCTTTTCTACTAATAAAATCTTCTATTCTAAGATTTTCTTTCATTTTGGTCCTTCTTTCTAACCAAATGTGGGAGGACACTGGGAGGTTTTGTTTTCCTGTGTGTGTGCATATAGTTCAGTTTGGGTTTCTATGTTATCATATGTTATGAGTTTGTGTATGTTTCTGGATTTTATGTATGATCTTGGGTTTTGTCCATGTCTCAACCATGTTAAGCGTATTTTATGTGGTTCATGCAGGTACAGATTGTTACCAAGAAGATAGACCTAAGCCATGTGACATCCAAATGTGGCTCTCTGAAGAACATCCGCCACAGGCCGGGTAAATAAATACTTCTTGGTAGTTTGGGAAATATTACATTGTTCAAGAAATCAACAAGGAAACTTTTTCTTTTGAAATACCTAATTGGAAAAACATCTCAAAATCCTAAAAACTCATGCTTTTATTAGTAGAAACTTAAGTTAGAAACTTTAAGGCATCTTCATTTGGGCAAGTAAACTCCATTATCACCAAAAGGCCACATATCATAGGACAGGTCCAAAATTAAAAAGTATATAGGGTGCACTTATCTCTATGTACTCAACATGCTTATTGGAACTCTTTTGAAAATATATGGTCTATAAAATACCTTGGGCCATGTATTTATACATAATTATATGGATTATAAGCAGCACTTCCAAAGATTTTTCATAAAGTATTTTGTCTACATATGTGAAAGAAGGATTGTGTTTAAGCAAACTGATGTAAGTATTTATCTGCTAAATTTCTCAGATCCTAGAGTAGGTCAATAAGCATTATGAATCAATAAGCATTATGCAGAATGTAGTATCTAAATGACCCATCGCTTGATACAGTGCTTGTTCCAACTTATTTAACCATCGGCCTCTTGTTTTTCTAGAATACTTTATAGCATAGTTATTGGGGATTTTTTTCTCTTTAAAGTACAAATCTAACATATTGTGAGTCATTTTTTTCTGAGTATCATTATATATTTTTGCTAAATTCTACTTCCATGAATATGTAAACAATGTACAAGTGTCAAATTTGTCATTTTCTTGAGAATATTTTGACACAATATATACCATTAAATTATAGAAGGACAAGAGAAAGCCTTTGTTATGTTATCTTAATTAAACCAGGTAATAGATTATTTCCATTAATCATTGCCTCAAATGTTATCAGAACAAAGTATAAGAACAACTGAACCCAAAAAGATTTCTAACCAAGAAAAGATCATTAAGAAGAATTTATTAGATGATAGGCAGAGAGATAAGTAGATAGGATAAGTTTCAAAATGAATAAATGTATTGGAAACATGTTTAGAAGTCAGGCTTCACTTTGACAAAGGATGTTCGTAAAGCAAGTTAAGAAGTTAGAAAGTACATATACAAAATCTCTTTTGGTTCACAACCCTTTTAGGAGCTTCCCTGGTGTAACCTGAAAGTGGCTCCTGTACTCAGAAGACAGGGAGAATCCAGAGAAAGAGGCAGGTCACTCCAGGTTGACAGGTAGCTGTTTTAATAAGTAAAGGGAACTTACATTATTAGACTTTTCTTGGGTAGCAGCAAGGTGGATCCTCACACCCGCCCACCAAGTCTTAAAAGTTTATAAAGAGAACTACACTGGGTTTAGTCATGCATACAGTGTAGGTGTTCTCAACACCACATCATTATCTCAAGGCTCTGTCCTTGGAGCAGCCTCTGGGAGCAGGAAAGGCAAGCAGAGGAGGGAATGAGAAGCCTGAGTGTCCAGGTCTAGCTTTCAGGTTGATTAGTGTCACTTTTTTTGTAGATGTTCTCACCAATCTCCAATATTAATTTCAGAACCGTACCCTGGAATTAGCTTCTCTGTCATTCCTGAGGCAGCAGGGACATGGTCGCATACTATATATCTTCACAGTTCTGCTGTCTATAACTCAAGCTTACAAACTTAGTTTACTCTGTACTGCTGTGTCAACAGTATGACTGAAATATTTAGCCATACTGCCTATTTTCTTCCAAAATGCAAAAGAAAATATTAGACCCTTTAATTTAGACAGTAAGTATTCTGTTAGCCAAATTCAGCTGGACTCTGGATGTATACAGGAAAAAGGGCATAGTTAAACAAGTAGTCTATGTAAGAGTTATTGGTCATAACATCATGAGCTCCCACCTATTTCTAAATCTAGATCTTTCTTTCATAAGAACTGAATCAGATGACTAAACTCATAAAGAAGTGTTAATTCAATGATCCTTGACAATGGCAAGCTTTCCACAAAGTTACTTTAGAGTGTGGACTATCTAAGGAGAAAATAAAGGAAACAGTTCAACACATGGAAGCCCAACCTTAGGACATATGGAGCTTGATAAAGATTATAGTCCTTCACAATTAGAGCTCCTGGATGCCAGAATTCTTCAGAGCCAAAAGCATAGATCTGTGAATTCAAATGGGTTTCTTTAACAGTTGCATAAAAATTTCTAGTAGGATTTCAGCAAAACAGACTTCTCAAGCTTTCTTTTCTGAATATCTTTTGGGTCAATATTATATTTTTTTCTCTCCCTCAAAATAGAGCTCAGTAAAAATTTTAACAGGCTTTTAACTCTGTATAACATATAATCATAAAAGAAAGCTTGCAAATGCTGTTTCTAATAGAGGTTACAAGAAAAAAGAGAGAAAGAAAGAAAAGATCCCAATAAATTTGATCTCATCAAGTTGAAACTCAACATCATCCAGCCTCTAACCAAGATAAGTATGTTTTATGAATCCGATCCTGATCCCATCACAACTAACATGTGAGACCCATGTGGCTAGGGGAAATGTTGAAAGAATAACACTTCCTACAATAATGCATATTTTGAGGGAAGGACAAGTATATGTCCTCTATAAACACTGGTTAAATAAATTGTGCACATCCTAAAGCTTCAGGAGAAGAATGAATGGATGTATCTTCAAAATGTAATCTCATAATACCATATAATTTCAAGAGGCCCCTGGCCAAGTAGTTGGGTGTCAGTATAAATGTCTAGGTATCATATGAGAAAAAGACCCCAAGGTCTAAGTCTGTGATGACTTAAAAGGCCTTTCTTTAGACCTACAGAGATAAATAAGCATCAAGAGTTCAAAACTGAAAAATCGTCCCCATGTTTCTCGCAAATCAAAATCCTAAGAAAAAAGCAGTAATAATAGATGGTCATGTCATTTACCAATGACCTTCCAAAGAAATGCACACACACAAAACCAAATTGCTAATGAAAGTGAAAGCAAATATCAGGTGGAGAGGTAAAGGGGTCTAATTCAGCTTCATTTCAAGTCAAACATCAGCAGACCCTTATGTGCTCAACAACAGGCTAAAGGACAATGGTTACCTAGTGGGGTTGAACTCTCTGCATTTACAAGCTGGGAAAGGCATGTAGAGATAGAGGCACCACTCTGCACTCTTATCGATCAGCAGATCCTCAAGCTTCAGACTAATTAGACTTTAGGGAAGTGGCACGGTCAAAACTGTCTCCATGTTATCAGATCAGTTAGTGTCAAACTGGTCCTATGCCATCCATAGAAGAGTGGGATTTCCTAAGGTTCTCTTCCTATTGCTCTATCTGCTAATAATAATGGGAAACTCTAAAAGCTCACTGGTTATAAACAACTTAGCTTCCAACTCCAATTTCATTAGCCAAGTTATCAATGTCAATAACTTATAAATGAGTATATTACCCACATGTGTACCATTTCTAACTAATAGTTTAGTTTTGGGGGGTTTTTTTGTTGTTGTTTTGTCTTGTTTTTTTGAGGGGGGGAGAGTGACCTATTACCATGAAAAAGAATAAAGATCTTCATTTCAATTTAAGTTGTTCACTTAAGAGTAAGAGATTAAATATTCCAAGTTTTAGAAAAGACAAAATAGGATATTTTCACTGTGTTGTTTTTTAGAATTTTTATTATACAGATAAGAAAAAGCCCCTCTGATATTTTATGTTAGATATGAGTAGAGTATGAAGAAGAATTTATTAGTTGAAAAGCAAAGGTAGATATGATAAGTTTCAAAATAAATAATACATTGAATTTGTCTGGAAATTAGGCTTCAATTTAACTTAGAAGAGAAAGATATTAATACATAGGTCAAGCCATATATTGGTACAAAAAAGAATGTCGTTACCTTGGGTAACATGGAGAAAATAGGATGGACTAGAAATTCTAAAAAATTCCTTTCACATCCATGGTTAAAAGGCTAGTAAATTAAGTCTGTGTTTTATGATGATCTACTATAATCATTTTTGGGAAATAAGCACCACAAGTAGAAGATGTCATTGTAGGAAGGCATTTAAAAGCCTTTCTTCTCTCACAGGTGGTGGGCGTGTGAAAATTGAGAGTGTAAAACTGGATTTCAAAGAAAAGGCCCAAGCTAAAGTTGGCTCACTTGACAATGCTCACCATGTCCCTGGAGGTGGTAACGTCAAGGTAAGAACCAAGGTTGAGAGCTGATCCTGTCTTCTGTTTTTTAATTATTTGTAAACACTCCTCATCAAAATGGCTCACAATGAAGGACCTGGACAGGTGGGAAGTAGGAATGGCGGAGCTGAACCAAAGAGACATTAACATCAGATCTGAGACATTGTGAAAGGTCTAGAGGCCAGTTACAATGCTTGAGTTAACAAAGACTGATGCTTGTCTTAAACAGATCGACAGCCAGAAGTTGAACTTCAGGGAGCATGCGAAGGCCCGTGTGGACCACGGAGCTGAGATCATTACGCAGTCCCCAGGCAGATCCAGCGTGGCATCGCCCCGACGACTCAGTAATGTCTCCTCTTCTGGAAGCATCAACCTGCTCGAATCCCCTCAGCTCGCCACTTTGGCCGAAGATGTCACTGCTGCACTCGCTAAGCAGGGCTTGTGAATATTTCTCATTTAGTGTTGAAATAATCATATTTAGGCATGAGCTCTTGGCAGGAGTGGGCTCTGAGCAGGTGTTATATTCATTCTTTACAAATCATAAAATAAATAATCTCATTCCCAAACTGTAGTAATTGTTACAATTTTATAAAAAACAATGAATAGTATATGCAGAAATTGAGTTGATTTCCATTTGCAACAGGAAAACACTGGCTTTACATGAGTACAGTTGGACGATTATTTTTGCTCTGCTCTGTTTTGCATGGAGTATTATTATTTTAAAAATTGCATTTTTACCTTTCATGTGCCTGAAGGCTATCCATACATTCTGAAAGGCCTTGTTGAAATCTGAGCTGCTCATTCCACTATTCTGTTGCTGGGTGAAAAGATAAAAGCTGCCCATTTTAACTAATTTATTACAGGTTAAATTAAATCAAGGAGTCTGATTGCAGGAAGGAAAGAGCATGTAAGAAATACGTTTGGTTTTTTTTGTTTTTTTTTTTAAGTGTTATTTTGTATAAATGGGAAGAAAGATTCAGTTAAGTTATTAACATTTGGGACCTGGATAATTATATCAGAGTATAAGTCAATCCAATAAATTATTTAACTAATTAAAAATAGTTATGAAGCATTTGAGCTGTGGTTGGGGAAGCGATTTAAAAGTGCATCTCTTAGGAATGAAGCACTTTCATTAGGATGGACTCCTGTCTGATTAGAATGTCAGTTGATCAGCTAGATTTGTGTCCACACTACCAGTTTCACACTCCCTTTCCATCTGTTTGATACAGTATTATAGATATAAATATATATATATATTTCTCTGTGGCCATTTGTGATACTTCCTCATATACTTGAATATTATACTTCCTTATTCACAGTATCTGTGTCTCCTGCACCCTTTGGTGTTGCAATTTTAGGTATGTGAAAGTAGATGTTAGCAGGGTTCTTTCCCTATTAAAAAAAAAAAAAACATTAAAAAAGAACAAAAAGTTTTAGCATGAAGTTGCTTCCTGTAACAACTCAGAGCTGTAACCCTGTTTTAGTGCCAGATACAAGTCTCTCCCGTGATGCTAGGAAAATTTATTTTTCTTTGCTTTCACCATCATGGAGTTTGTGGGGGTGGGTCCAGTTATACATTAAAAGGGTTTATAGATTGCTGGTTTAAGATTTGGGATTTATCTTATTTTGAATTATGGAATAGTTTGGGTTACATTCCTGTAATCATTCATGAAACAGACTTCTTAAGATTTCTCTCTTTTTTTTTTTTTTTCCCATTTGCTAAAGTTGAAACTGACAGAGGGAGTTTAGGACATGTTGTCCCATTCTTCCAAACAGTGCCTGCTGATTAAATTATCTGAGAGAAAATATTTGGCTTCCTTACCCAAAGTAAAGATCCCTTGATCAAAAAGGACAAGTACAATAATTTGATAAGTCATAGCTACAAAACACTTGAGATACATATATCTAAATCAATTTTCTTGGGATTCCAACATTGTCTTCTGTACAGGAACATTATATGACTTAGTATTACTTATCAATAGATAATACTGATCTGACTTAATCTGCAGTGTGGGAAATCACCAATTAATAATTCCTCTCCCAAATCATTCATCTTAGACTTGTGAATAAGCACCGAAATGGCTTGAATAAGCAATCAGTTACCAGTCTGGGTGGATGTTTTTAGTATTTTATCTATTCTTTTCCTTGCTTGGGGCTGGTAGGTTGGATCTGAACAGTAAAAGGCAAATAGTCTGTTAGGTGTTTAATCCCCGTGAGCCAAATCAATTCCTGACTATATCGGAGGAAATGATGAGCATGGATGAGGCAATAAGGAAGTATAGCAGCATCTGGGAAAGCAACCAAGGGATGCAAAGACAGAAAGACACAGGTACCATTTTGTGACCAATGTGACTTCCACCAAAAAACAAGACAAAACAAGAAACCTGTAGGAGCAAAAATATAGCATTCATTCCCAATTAAGAGGTTTTACATAAGCAAATATGTCTGAAAATGTTGACAAATCAATCCTTTTATACAACAGTCAAAAAATTAGAAACTACTGAGTATGACTATGGATGTGTCTATTTTATGGCTAATAATTGCTGTGATATGGATTTGATCTATCTGAGCATTTTACTCATCAGCTTCCCTTGAAATGCTCCAGAAAATCAGAGGAGAATGAGTAGTTGTGTGGAGACTTAAATGGTATTTTCTTACGTGTTAGGTAGTGATTAAATTCCTTAGAGAGAAGGTGTTAACAGCTGGTTAGAAGTTTTAATCTACAAAATAAGTATTTTTTACCAACTTGGTTTAAATTCTTTTTTTTTAATTCTTTATAGAAGTTAAGAATAAGTAATTTTGCTTTATATATTAAAATTCTGTTCCTTTGAAATACATGCCCAAGGTACAGATTATATAAAGCCCTAAGATGCTAGATTTGGCCTTAAAACAAGTGTTTATTTCAAATTACAGCAAAATTGTAATGAGTAAATGCCCTTCCTTTGTACGGAAATATGATTCTTTATAATGTTAACAAAAGGAAACTGATAATTTGTACCAGTAGAAGAGAGAAACACACAGGCTAAATGTCTTCTTATGGGGATGGGGGTGGAACCTATCTTGCCTTCACTCTCAAGATAAACGACGCAAATTAAGCTTTTTGAACACCACTCTTGTGGGGATACCCATACGCTGATCTAGAAATTAAAGCTTCATAGTTCCAATTCTAGATCTATTACTGCCAGTTTCTCTCTGGCTTCTGCCTTTGAGAAACTGTTTAAGGATACATAAGTAATCCAGAGCTGTGAAGAGTTAAAAGGCCAGCTTCTTCAGTGAACTCACTCTCTCTGGGTCACCTGCAACCAACGATTGGGTACTTTATAATGACGCAGGAAAGATCCGAGTTGATGATGAGTTTCAAAGGCCCTGTTCATTTAGGAACCAACTCTCTCTGGATTCTCCTGCTGAGTTCCAGCAGGATGATAGGCTGAAATCCCACCCACAAGCAAGACATCTGTGTAACACCAGCTGGGTATGGCTGAAGAAGGTTGAAGTGGGAACTTCATTAAATGGAAGAATCTGCTGAAGGTAACTGGCCTTCTCCACACATTCATACAGTAATACAGCAGGAAATAGGATCATCAGCCAAAATAGAACATCATGTCAATATTGTTAAAGAAATCACCTCAATGCTGTTGATTCTGACCTTGCTACAATTACACTTTTTGTCTGATTTTTCATGCCACAAAAGTGAGAAAAATAAACTATTCGTGGTCTAAGTAGCCAAGAAGAAAAAAAATAGATTCATGGCTTGGAAAGGCAAATTCTAGGCATTCCTTCCAAAATTGATGTGCTAAAATCAGCACTGATGTTTGTTTTTTTACACCTAGGATTTTTAGCCTGGGTGTGTAGGTTGAGGCCAAGTCCCTCTGCAGGAAAGAGCTTATTTTTAAAACTCAGAAAATATCAATCATGAGAATCTCCTTCAACTTTAGCAAAAAGAAAAAAAATCAACAAAAAGTATACTCTGTATGCTGGGATTCCAAGGTTCCAACACACTGCTACAAATCTCTGGGGGTTTCTTTCTTCTGATAATTCTAGAGCCTGTTACCATAGAAAGGCATTTCTTCAATGGCTGATTGTAGTTAGTTCATGTTTTTCAATCAAAATTTGCAAATGTATTTGTTGCTGTATAGTGATTGTTTTGCAAAATAAACTTGCTTGTCACCTAATTTACTGTTTCAGATTGTTTCTTCTCTGGAAAAAAAAATATTACACACACACACACACACACACACACACACATTGCTTAGTGCAACCAAGGAAGAATTATGATGAGAAGGCTATAATTATCTCCCCACCATGTGTCCGGCTTTATCTACTACTGTATTTAGCAGGATGCTATCTGTTGCAGTGACAGAAATGGAAATCAAATTGGCTTAAGCTTAAGGGCAAATTTGTTGGCTCAAGTAACCAACAAGGCAGGCCTCAGGCACAGATGGACCCAGGCATTCAAAAGACGTTAAGACTCTGACTCGATCTAGGCTTTCACAAGTTATCATCAAGAATCTTTCTTTTCCAAATCTCAGCCCTGCTTCTCCTGTGTTGGTTTTATTCTCAGGCAGGCACCCTTTCATGATAGTCACTGGGAGCTCCAAGTTTCATAACCCACCAAAAAAAGCCTCTTTCCCATTAACACCAGCCAAGATATCAAGCCCGAAAATCACTGAACCTTGGGTCACCTGCTCACTTCTGCGGATTACCTATGGTTGAGTCACATTCTTTCCTCTATCACGGGTGGTTGGGGTAGGAGGAACGTAAAGGGAGAAGGCACCTCTACTGAACTACATAAACTAATCATGAAGAGAAAATATTCCCTTCTAAGTAAATGTTCCCTCCTAAGTCAGTCTGCTACTGCCAGAAGAGAGAAGAATTGATTCTGTGCAGGTCATAAGGCAGACATCCTGTAGGTCCACACACCTTATTCTCTAACTTTATTTAATCTTAGCTCCTTGCTACTCAAACTATTCAGGCTTTACTTGGGACCTTGTTAGGCATATAAATTCACAGGCTTCACCCCCAGCCAACTTACAGCATTCCCTTAGATGAATCATCTGCTCATTAAAGTCTGAGAAGCATTCGGCTCATCTAGTCCAAAGAGGAAAAGCTCCACAGCAGCCCACTAACAGGTAAGGATCATTTCTGAGACTATGGGAAGTAATAGCACCAAGTCTGATGTCAGAGTCTGGGTATCAAGTGGTAGAAACCTTTGGTGGAAGAAATGTCTTTGTGTCCGAGGTTTGCCGGGCCTGCCATTCTAACTTGGCTGAAACTTACTTCTCCCAATGCAGTCATCACCTTGCATTCAGTTTTCTTTTGCTAATAATGCAGATTTGGTACTATATAGCCAACATCATTAGACTTTCTCTTCAAGAGGTTTTTTTCATTACTATCCATTTTATCCTTCAAGGAAATCTCTACACGGGATTTAGACATTTATTTGTCTGGGAGCACGAATCACAAGAAAGTCTTAATTTTCTTTTTCATTAATTAACAAGGAAAAGAAAATTTTACTTGCCTTGAGAAGAGACAAGTGACTCAGATATAATGTAAAATTACAAACTGACCCTCTGTGTAGCTTATATAGAGGGAAAAAACATGCTCTCTTTTACCATACGGCACTGGGAGAACGTTGACCCAAATAATTCATGGATAGAATGTGCTGTCTGTCAAGTCCACACTCCAGCAACCCAAAATTTTTTCAAAACATTGTCCTTTACTAGGTTTTCTTGAGTATATTGAAGAACCGTCATGGACACACTCCAAAAAGCACTTTTTTTTCTCTCGTGCCTTTTATCACAAATATACTACAGCTGTTCCCATTTCTAATCCTTCAAATTCCATTAAAATCTCCTGCCTTGGGCCTGGCTGAGGTAACAGACCTGTGGCCTCCAGATGTGCTTTGTTTGGCCTGCACTGTGTTTTCACACTCAAGGAAGTTCACACACACACTCTCCGATTTGGATCTTTCAAAAGTTAAACGTTTGTAACCTCAGGTTTAGACCCATTCATTTTTCCCTCCCTCCCAAGTTTCTCCTCATTCTCTGAAACAAAAAAACAAAAGAATAAACTCCCAATCCTGAAGTGTGGGAGGGAAGAGTCCCATTGATGGGTCAGATCAGAATCTTCAGAGAGACTGGGAGCCTAAGGAACCAATGTTTAATAGACTTTACCCTATCCCAAGAAAGAAGAAAAGAAATATTTAATATATTTATTTGACAGTAACCACTGGTAATTTTCATGTCTGTGATAAACACACTTAAGATTCTTTTCCTATCTATATTTTTCATTAAAGCAAAGGAAAAAAGAAAAATGTAGTGGCATTTATTTACTTGTTTCCCCATGTATGATTTTTAAAATATCTCATTGTCAAGCAAGAAATGAAAAAAAGCTATCCTCTTAGTAGGCCTGAACTTATAAGGTACTGGCTTATAACTTTTGGAAGTAGAAAAAAGACATAGTGGAAAAAGATTGTAGCCTTGTCAAGCAAATAATGCGTTCTTGAGCCCAGGGCCCATCTTCAGCCAACACACCCTTTATTCAGCTGAATAAGTTGTTATAATATTGAAAGACTTACTGCCCAAGTCTCCTCCTTACCAGTATCCATCTTTGGTCTCCATAGACTTCATCCAGTTCTAGCACCTGTAAGCCCAATCCCTTGTACAGCGGAGAACCTCCAAGATCTGTCCCAGTACCCCACAGAGTCCTGCCTTTTAAGTACCACCAGTGGCTATGATCGCCTCTGGGGCCCTGGAGGACTGGACTGTGCATTACAGGAAGCCCAGATCTAGCTCCTGCCAGCCAGCCACCGCTGTCACTTGCCCACCCCTGCCCTGCGTTGCACCTGTCCCCCCATAGAGGAGATGGTATCTATTCTGGCATACTGGTAGGCAAATAGCTGGTACTCACTAACCAGAACTTGGCTATGATCACCTGTTACCAGTCTTCGTTCCACCCGGAACCTCCCTGATATGGTTGTTTATGGGAATTGCATTTGCCATAGGACTTTAACTCTTAACAGAGTATAGAGATGAGCAAAAGGCACTGAGGAGGTAATGGGGTTTCTGAGACCAAGAACAAAAGAAGGTTATAAGCAATAGATAGGCCCTCTGGGGTAATGTGTGGTTAAACATGCCTAAGGAAAAGCCTTTTTAACGTCTCCATTGAAATTCACCTTCACATAAAACCCACCAGAAGTGCAACTAAAGTGGGCATAAACATTAATTTTGTAATTATTTAGTGATTGTCTCTTCCAGGCATCTTTACAAATGTATGTTAATTCCTCTGAGTACCATTACCAGTATCCCCTTTTTACAGATGAGATAACTGAGCATGCAAAAGTTGTTTAAACCTTAATGATCAGAGGGAGATTGCTCATTGGTAAATAAACTGCCTTAACTCCTCCCCATCCCCCAAAAAACTAATGAGCAGAGCCTGAATTTGAACCCAACCAGCCCAGATGTCTCATCTAATTTAACAGATTAGGTTTGATCTCTTTAAATATTCCAATAAAAAGTAATTCTCCTGACAGTCAATAATGAAGATACCAAATATCTGTCATATAAAAATCTGAACATTTAATGGGCTAGAAAAGTGTTCATGTATTTGCCTTTAATTCAGTAAATGATGAAAGAGGATTATGTCTCATAAATAATATCATTTCTGTAAAGAGCAATTTTTTTTAAAAAATTGAAGTATAGTTAATATACAATGTTACACTAGTTTGAGATGTACAACATACTGATTTGACGATTTTATGCATTGTGCTTTGCTTACCACAGGTGTAGCTACCATTTATCACCATAGAACACTATTACACTACCATTGATTATATTCTCTATATTGTACCTTTTATCCCCATGACTTATTCCATAGCTGGAAGCCTGGGTTTCTCACTCCCCTTCACCCATTTTGCCCATCCCCCACACTTCTGGAAATCATCAGTTCTCTGTATTTATGGGTCTATTTCTGCTTTTTGTTTATTCATTTGTTTTGTCTCATAGATTCCAGATATAAGTGAAATCATATTGGATCTGTCATTATCTGACTTCTTTCAATTAGCATAATACTGTCTAGATCTATCCATGTTGTTGCAAATGAAAAATCTTATACTTTTTTTTACATTTTATAGCCATTAGTTAGCTACTATATAGTACATAATTAGTTTTTGATGTAGTTTTCAACGATTCATCAGTTACACATGCTCATTTCCTACTTTTTAATGGCTAAGTAATATTCCATTGTGGGTGTTTATATACCACATTTTTTACCCATTCATCTATCAATGGACAATGGACACTTAGATTGCTTCCGTATCTTAGCTATTGTAAATAATGCTACAATAAGTAGAGAGGTGCATATATCTTTTTGAATTAGAATTTTTGGTATTGAGGGGTAAATACCCAGTGGTGGAATTACTGGATCAAAGGTTATTTCTGTTTTTAAGTTCCTGAAAAATCTCCATAGTCTTTTTCACAGTGACTGCACCAAAATACATTCCCACCTATAATGCATGAAGGTACCTTTTTATCCACAACCTCATCAACACTTGTTAATTCGTGTGTTTTTGATTCTAGTGATTCTGACAGGTGTAAAGCAATATCTCATCATGGTTTTGTTTTTTTTTTTTTTTTAGATTTTATTTACTTATTTGAAAGAGAGTGAGAGAGTGAGTGCAGGAGCATGTGGCAGGAAGAGGGAGAAGAAGAAACAGACTCCCAGCTAAACAGGGAATCTGACTTGGGGCTCTGTCCCAGGACCCTGGGTTCATGACCTGAGCTGAAGGCAGACACTTAACCAACTGAGCCACCCAGGCACCCCTCATTGTAGCTTCAATTTGAATTTCTCTGCCCTCATTGTGGTTTTAATTTGCATTTCCCGGATGATGACTGATGGTGAGCATCTTTTCATGTGTCTGTTGGCCATCTGTATGTCTTCTTTAGAAAAGTGTCTATTCAGATCCCCTGCCCATTTTTAGATTATTTGGGTTTTTTTGGTATTGAATTGTATAAGTTCTTTATATATTTTAAATATGAAACTTTTATTGGATACATCATTTGCAAATATCTTCCTCCATTCAGTAGGTTGCCTTTTTGTTTTGTTGATGGTTTCCTTCTCTGTGAAAAAGTCTTTCATTTTGGGTAGTCCCAATAGTTTAATTTTGCTTTTGCTTCTCTTACCTTAGGAGACATATCCAGAAAAAAATATTATGATGGCCAAAGTCAAAGAAATTACTGCCTGTGTTTTGTTCTAGGAATTTTATGATTTCAGGTCTCCCATTTTGAGTTCATGTTTGTGTAGGTGGGAGAAAGTGGTTCAGTTTCATTCTTTTGCATGTAGTTGTCCAGTTTTCTCAGCACCATTTGTTAAAGAGCCTGTCTTTTCTTCATTTTATATCCTTGTCTCTTTTGTCATAGAGTAATTGACTGTGTAAACATGTGTTTATTTTTGAGCCCTCTATTCTGTTCCATTGATCTACGTCTCTATTTTTGTGCCAGTACCACACTGTATTGGTTACTACAACTCTAAAGTATATCTTGAAAGGATTGTGTTACTTCCAATTTTTATCTTTTGTCTCAAGATTGCTTTAACTAGGGGTACCTGGGTGACTCAGTTAAGCATCCAACTCTTAATTTCTGCTCAGGTCATGATGGAGAGTTCATGGTTGTGGGATCTAGCCCCACACTGGGCTCTGTGGTTGGCATGGAGTCTTCTTGAGATTCTCCCTCTCTGTCCCCTCTACCCTCCTCCCCACTCATTCCCATTCACTCATGAGAGCTCTCAAAATCTTTCAAAAAGAAAAAAAAAAGATTGCTCTGTCTATTTAGGGTGATTCCATACAAATTTTAGGATTATTCTAGTTCTGTGAAAAATGTTGTTGGTATTTTAATAGGGATTGCATTGAATCTGTAGATTGCTTCAGGCAGTTTGGACAATTCAACACTATTCTTCTTATCCATGAGAATAGAATATCTTTCCATTTGTTTGTGTCATCTTCAATTTCTTTCATCAGCATTTTATAGTTTTCAGAGTACAGGCCTTATACCTCCATTGTTAGGATATTCATAGGTGTTTTACTCTTTTTGGCACAATTATAAATGGAATTGTTTTCTTATTTCTCTTTTTCCTACTTCATTATTAGTGGATAGAAATGCAAAGTGATTTCTGTGTATCAATTTTGTATCCTACAACATTACTGAATTCACTTATTATTCTAATAGATTTTTTATGGAATCGTTAATTGTTACTATGCATAGTAACATGTCATCTGCAAATAGCAACAGTTTAACTTCCTCCTTACCAATTTAGATGACTTTTTGTCTACTGAGGCTAGGACTTTGAGTACTATGTTAAATAAAAGTGGTGAGAATGGACATCCTTGTCTTCTTCCTGACCTTAGAGGCAAAGCTGTTTTCACCATGGAGTATGATTTTAGCTATGGGTTTTTGTATATGGCTTTTATGATTTTGAACTATAGCTATGTTCCCCCTAAAACCAATTTGTTGAGAATTTTTATCATGAATAGATGTGAACACTGTTAAAAGCTTTTTCTGCATCTATTGAGATGATCATATGATTTTTATTTGTTTTGTTGATATGGTGTATCACATTAATTCATTTGCAAATACTTAACCATCCTTGTATCCCCAGAATAAACTCCATTTGATCATGGTGAATGATTCTTTTAATGTATTGTTGGATGCAGTTTGTTAATATTTTGTTGAGGATTTTTGTATCTATATTCATCTAATATTCTATATTGACCTATACTGTTCCTTTTTTGTGGTGTCTTTTATCTGGTTTTGGTATCAAGGTAATGCTAGCCTCATAGGATGTATTTGGAAGCTTTCATTCCTCTTCTATTTTTGGAATAGTTTGCAGAAAACGGTATTAATTCCTTTTAAAATGTTTGGTAGAATTCAATTGTGAATCCATGGTTCTGGACTTTTGTTTGTTGGGAGTTTTTGATTACCAATTCAATTTTGTTACTATTGATTGTTCTGTTGAGATTTTCTATTTCTTCTTGGTTCTTTTTTGGAAGATTATATGTTACTAGGAATTTATCCATTTCTTCTAGGGTGTCTAATTTGCTGGCATATATTTCTTTGTGATATTCTGTTATAGTCTTGTATTTTTGTAGTGTCAGTTATTCCATCCCTTTTTCTGATTTTGTATCCTTTTTTCTTGATGAGTCTTGCTACAGCTTTATCAATTGTTTTCAAAGAATCCACTCTTGGCTTTATTGATCTTTTCTATTTTTCTTTTAGTTTCTATTTTATCTATTTCTGTTTTGATATTTCCTTCCTTCTACTAACTTTGGGCTTTGTTCTTCTTGTCCTAGTTTCTTTAGGTATAAAGTTAGATTTTTTTTTATTTGAGGTTGTTCTTGTTTCTTGTTTCTTGTCGCTATAAATTTCTATCTTAGAACTACTTTTGCTGTGTCCCAAAGGTTTGAGACCTTTATGTTTTATTGTAATTCATCTCCAATATTTATTTCTTCTTTTATTTCTTCATTGACCCATTGGCTATTTAGTAACATATTGTTTAGCCTCCACATGTTTGTGGGGGGTTTTTTTCCAGTTTTTGTGATTGATTTCCAGTTCCATACCATTGTGGTTAGAAAAGATGCACAATATCCTATCTTCTTAAATGTATTGAGACTTATTTTGTGTCCTAAATATGATCTATTCTGGGAGATGCTCCATGTGCACTTGAAAAGAATTTGTATTTTGTTGTTTTTTGATGGAATATTTTATAAATGTGTTAAGTGCAACCTATGTAATGTGTCATTGAAAGACACTGTTTCCTTATTGATTTCTTACCTGGATGATGTATCCCTTAATGTAAGTGGGGTATTAAGGTCCCCTCATCTGGGTGGCTCAGTCAGTTAAGTGTCTGCCTTCTCCTTGGGTCATGATCTCAGGATCCTGGGAGAGGGCCCTACACCTGGGTCCCTGCTCATTGGGGAGCCTGCTTCTCCTTTTCCCCCTGCCCATCCCCCGCTGGTGTGCTCTCTTTCTCATAAATACATAAAATCTATTTTAAATAAATAAATAATAAAATTCCCTATTGTTATTGTATTGCTATAAATTCTTTCTTGTATATCTGTTAATATTTGCATTAAAGTACTCCATTGTTGGGTGCATAGATACTTACAACTGTTATATTCTCTTTTTGGAATGAGCCCTTTATCATTAGGTAATGCTTTTCTTGTCTCTTGTTACAGTTTTTGTATTTTGTATTGCCACTTTGGCTCCTTCTTTTCTTTCTTTTTTGCTTCTATTTGCATGGCATATCTTTTTCTATCCCTACACTTTCAGTCTGCATGTGTCTTTAGGTCTGAAGTTAGTCTTTTATAGGTAGCAGATAAATGGATCTTGCTTTTATCCATTCTGCCACTTGATGTCTTGATTGGAGCATTTAAAACATGCATTTAAAGTAATTATGTATGTACTTAATTGCTATTTTGTTCATTGTTTTCTGATTTTTATAGTTCTTCTCTTGCTCTATTTCCTTTATTTCTTTTTTATAACTACAAGTTACCCAATAATAATCAACTAAATGGGAAATCACCAGAACAGTTTTATGCAATTCTATATGTCAAGTCATGGCTCATTTAAAAGCATCATTTAGCAAGTGACATCTACATCAAACAAAGATCAACCAACAGTTTCTAAAAATCAGCAATGTATTTGGAGATTATTAGGTAAATTGGATGAACTATTTGTACTAAAACACACATCACTTGACAAAGCATCTTGTAATTTATATTGTTTTAGAGAATAAAACCAGTTTTTCTAATGTATTAGCTTACCAGATGGTAAATATTTTAACATCTCCCTTGCTTCCAGAAATGTGCAGCTTCCTTAAAGGCTGTTTTTCTTTCTCTTTTATGACACTCCTAATTGAATTAAATTTCTTGGTTTTATTACAAAAATGGCATGTTACTTATATTCTCCCTATGAAACAAGAATCTACAATTCATAGCATAAACTATGAGAAATCTGATCAAGCCTTGAAAGTAGATTACACACTTCAGATAATCTTACTTGAATCACTATTAGTAAACAAAAATCTGATTTTTTTTCATTACCATCAGAAAACTGAGACCAAAATAGATACCAAAGGGACTTCTAAGCCATTTTTCTTCTTCAATGATAGAAAAATCAGAAACCACTCATTATATGGGCACCAAAGTACCAATATTTTTCTTTGCCTGTATAACCATTGTGTTGAACAAACATGACTCATATGAATTGTGATCAAAACATGAATGTATTTTTGTCTCTTCAAATTTCAACATTATGCAGTGGAAGAAGTTTCCTTGCCTCAAGCTGAAGACTTGGGCAAACTCGTGACTTGTTAGTCACTCTCAGATCATAAAATTCTTCTAGCTATAAAAAGAATCTTAATTATAAAAAAGAGTCTCAATTCAGAAATTAAAATGTCTACTTCATGGAACAGCCCAAGCTCTGATGCTGATGGTATAAGACCTATACTCTTTCCCAGTATGGATTTACTTCAGGCTACAAGCGTACTTTGGGACTAGGGTATAGTCCTTATACACAAATGCTATTACTGCTCCTTCTTGGTATAAAACAGAATAGGAAAAGTAAGGGAAGGTGTTTTAAGTAGTTTTTCTCTCTTTCAGAGGGCATCCTGTAATATACTTCCAGTTCTTTCTGCTGAGGCTGGTCTCTCATTCAGGCAACCTTACTGGATGGAGCACAAGATGATTTTCTCCAGCTCCCTCCATTGTGTGGCCCTTTTCTGGCCCCTTTATATTACCTCCTTTACTAACTCAAGGAGTGGAGACAGCTTCCAACTCAGCAGCACTTCTTGGGCCATGTAACCAGAACCACATAACAGAGAGCCATCAGCTCTCCACTAGACACTAGGTTTCTCCAACCTATAGAAATCTAGTGTCTCCCAACATCAGAGAACAAATTTTAATCTCTTCAACAATTTGAATACTCTTTTTATTAAAGCCTCAGGTTAGAAGGCAGCACATCCCCATAGCTCACCAAAAGGAAAGTATGACTCACAGATAGCATGATGTCTCTGTCCAAAGATCTGCCCTCATCAATCTCCTTTTGCCCAATCCCTCCCTATGTCCCCTTTTTGTGTTCTTAATCTACAGAAACAAAGTACTGGAGATCATTTCTTTTATAAATCTATACATGGGAACAGGCAATTTTTACTCACTTTTGAGTCCCGATGCCAATCCCTTCAGCAGATTCTCAGGCCAAAAGAATCTAATTTTAACATTCTGCCTTCTTTTCTGTACTTTTTGCTAGAGTAATCTTATAATGTCTGTACCACTTTAAATAGAAATATAAATAAAATAGAAAATAAATGGCACCAACAGTGTGAGTCCTCATTTGGTCATATGCTCTCAAGAGATCAGACAGTCAAATGAGAGGGACAAATCACAAACAATAAACCACAGGTCAGGATATTGGTGGAAACTCAAGTTCACACAAAATCTAAGGGGCAAAGAGAGTTAGGAAGGGTGGAGAATGGAAAAAGATTTCTAAAGCAAACAAAGACATGAGTGAAGAATGCATTCTGAGATGATGAAATCATTTATGTATCTGGAGCATAGGGAGGTCAGAGAAAAAAAAAAAACAAGAACAAGAACAAAACATTGGAGACATATTTGAGAGCCTCTATTCAGAAGTTTGGATTCAATTATGTAAGCTAGAGAAATCATTACAAGCTTTCAAAAGGATGAGAACTGCCATGATCAGATCTAAATTTTGAAGAGCAATTTTGATACTGACGTGGAGATTGGGCTGGAGAAAAACTAGAGGGGGAAACCAGGAAGAGATGAGAGTCTGAGCCAGGAGAGTGGTAGTGAAGACCAGGAGGTGGAAGATGCTTAAGGGACTTTTGAAATAAAGGCATAGGGAAGAGTACAAGATGGCAGAGGAGTAGGTGACCTTTCTGTTGTCTGGTCCCAGGAATTCAGCTAGACAGCCATCAAATCATTCTGAATACCAGCAAACTCAACTGGTCTAAGAAAATAATTGCTGCAGTTCTACAAATAGAAAAGGGATCACTTTCTGCAAGAACGACAAGATGGAAAAACTCACCTCAAAAAAGAGAATGAGAGACAGTATTGACTGCCAGGGAAATAATCAGTATGGATAAAAATAAGACGTCAGAACTAGAGTTCAGAATAACCATTATAAAGGTAAAGCTGGACTTGAAGATAGCATAGAAGACACTAAATATTCCCTTTCTGGAAAAATAAAAGAACTAAAATTAATCAAATTGATAAAAAATGGAGGTTCTAACTATTAGGATAAATGAGGCAGAAGAGAGAATTAGTGATGCAGAAGACAAAATGTTGGAAAATAAAGAAGCTTGGGGCACCTGGGTGGCTCAGTTGGTTAAGCAACTGCCTTTGGCTCAGGTCATGATCCTGGAGACCCAGGATCGAGCCCCACATCAGGCTCTCTGCTCGGTGGGAAGCCTGCTTCTCCCTCTCTCACTCCCCCTGCTTGTGTTCCCTCTCTGGCTGTGTTTCTCTCTGTCAAATAAATAAATAAAATCTTAAAAAAAAAAAAAAGAAGCTGAGAAAAATAGAGATAAACAACTATTGAGTTACCAGGAGAGAATGTGAGAGATAAATGATACCATAAAGCAAAACAATATTAGGAACATTGGAATCCCAGAAGGGAGCAGTGGCAGAAGGTATATTAGAGCAAATTATAGCACAGAACTTCCCTAATCTGGGGAAGGAAATAGGCATTCAAGTCCAGGAAACACAGAGAACCCCCCTCAAAATAAAAATAGGTCAACACCCCAACATATAATAGGGAAACTTGTAGATCTCAAAGACAAAGAGAAAATCCAGAAAGTGGCTTGGGGATAAGAGGTCCATAACATACAAGAGTATAAAAGTTGACTGGCAGCAAATCTATCCACAGAGATCTGGCAGGCCAGAAAGGACTGGCGTGATATATTCAGGGTGCTGAATGAGAAAAATATGCATGCAAGAATACTTTATCCAGCTAGGTTGCAATTTAAAATAGAAGTAATAAAAAGCCTCCAGGAAAAACAGAAAATAAAAGAATTTGTGATCATTAAACCAGCCCTGCAAGAAATATTAAAGGGGATCCTTTAAGTGAAGAGAGAGCCCAAAAAATAACAAAGATCAGAAAAGGAACAGAGACAATATACAGAAACAGTGACTTTACAAGTAATACAATGGCACTAAATTTGTATCTTTTAGTACTTACTCTGAATATAAATAGGCTAAATGTCCTCATCAAAAGACACAGGGTATCAGATTGAATTTTTAAAAAGTGAGACACATCAGTATGCTGTATGTAAGAGATTCATTTTAGACCCAAAACACCTCCAGATTGAAAGTGAGGGGGTGGAAAACAATTTATCATGCTAATGAACCTCAAGAGAAAGCTGGGTTGGCAATCCTCATATCAAACAAATTAGATTTTAAATCAAAGACTATAATAAGAAATGAGGAGGGACACTATATCATAATTAAAGGATCTATCCAGCAAGATCTAACAACTGTAAATATTTATGCCCTAACAGGGGAGCAGCCAATTATATAAGACAATTAATAACAAAATTAAAGAAACACATGAATAATAATGATACCGTAGTTGTAGGGGACTTTAACACCCTGACCACTACAATGGACAGATCATCTAAGCAGAAGATCAACAAGGAAACAAGGCCTTTAAATGACACACTGGACCAGGTGGACTTCACAGGTGTATTCAGAGCATTGCATCCTGAAGCAACAGAATACACCTTCTTCTCAGGTGCTCATGGAACATTCTTCAGGATAGACCACACCCTGGGTCACAAATCAAGTCTCAACTGGTACCAAAAGATTGGGATCATTCCCTGCTTATTTTCAGACTGCAATGCTTTGAAACTGGAACTCAATCACAAGAGGAAATTTGGAAAGAACTAAAATACATGGAGGTTAAAGAGAATCCAACTAAAAATTGAATGGGTCAACCAAGAAATTAAAGAAGAATTAAAAATTCATGGAAACAAAAATTGAAACACAACTGTTCAAAACCTTTGAGATACAGCAAAGGTGGTCCTAAGAGGGAAGTATATAGCAATATAAATCTTACTTAAGAAACAAGAAAGTTCTCAAATATACAACCTACCCTTATACCTAAGGGAGCTGGAGAAAGAACAGCAAATAAAGCCTAAGTCCAGCAGAAGAAGAGAATTAATAAAGATTAGAGCAGAAACCAATGTAAGAGAAACCAAAAGAAGAGTAGAACAGATCAATGAAAGTAGGAACTGATTCTTTGAAAGAATTAATAAGATTGATAAGCCCTTGGCCAGACTTACAAAAAAGAAAGGAGAAAGGACCCAAATGAAATCATGAGTGAAAGAAACAAGACCACAACCAAAGAAATACAATTATAAAAACATATTATGAGCACCTAAACACCAAATTAGGCAATCTGGAAGAAATGGATGCATTCTTAGAGATATATAAGCTACCGAACCTGAAATAGGAAGAAATAAAAAACCTGAACAGACCCATAACCAGCAAGGAAATTGAAGCAGTAATCAAAAATCTCTCAGCAAACCAGCAAGGAAATTGAAGCAGTAATCAAAAATCTCTCAGCAAGCAGTAATCAAAAATCTCTCAGAGCCCAGGACCAGATGGTTTCCCAGAGGAATTCCACCAAACATTTAAAGAAGAATTAATACCTATTTTTCTGAAACTGTTTCAAAAAATAGGAGTGGAAGGATAACTTCTAAACTCTTTATATGGGGCCAGCGTTATCTTGATCCCAAAACCAAACAAAGGCCCCCCCCAAAAATAATTACAGACCAATATCCCTGATGAACATAAATGCGTAATTCTCACCATGCTAGTAGCCAATAATATGCGACAAGTACAGTAAAAGAATTATTCACCAAGACTAAGTGGGATTTATTCTGGGCTGTGAGGGTGGTTCAACATCCACAAATCAATCAAGTGATACACTACATTAATGAAAGAAAGAACAAGAACCGTATGATTTTCTCAATAGATGCAGAAAAAAGCATATGACAAAGTACAGCATCCCTTCTTGATTAAAACTCTTCACAGTGTAGTGGTAGAGGGGGCATACTTCAATATCATAAAAGCCACATACGAAAAGCCCACAACAAATATAATACTTAATGATGAAAAACTGAGAGCTTTCCCCCTAAAAACACACAGGGATGTGCACTATCACCACTGTTGTTCAGCATAGTACTAGGAGTCCTAGCATCAGCAATCAGGCAATGAAAAGAAATTAAAGGCATCTGAATCAGCAAAGAAATCAAACTCTCACTCTTCGCATATGACATGATACTCTATGTGGAAAACCCAAAAGACTTCACCCCAAAATAGCTAGAACTCATGCAGGCATTCAGTAAAGTGGCAGGATATAAAATCAATGCACAGAAATCAGTTGCATTTCTATACACGAGCAATGAGACAAAAAAAAAAAAGAGAAATAAAGAAGTCAATCCCATTTACAATTGCACCAAAACCCATAAGATACCTAGGAATAAATCTAACTGAAGAGGCAAAGGATCTGTACTCAGAAAACTATAGAACACTCATGAAACAAATTGAGGAAGACACAAAGAAATGGAAAAATGTTCCATGCTCATGGAATGGAAGAACAAATAGTGTTAAATGTTTATGCTACCTACTGCAATCTATACATTCAATACAATCACTATCAAAATATCATCAACTTTTTTCATAGAGCTAGAACAAATAATCCTTAAAATTTATACAGAACTAGAAAAGACCCCAGATAGTCAAAGGACTATTGAAAAAGAAAATCAAAGTTAGTGGCAGCATAATTCTGGACTTCAAGCTCTGTTATAAAGCTATAATCAGCATGACAATATGGTACTGGCACAAAAACAGACATATAGATCAAAGAAACAGAATGGATCCTCAACTCTATAGTCAACTAATCTTCAATAGAGCAGGAAAGAATATCCAATGGAAAAAAATTTTCTTCAACAAATGGTATCAGGAATATTGGACAGCCACATGGAGAAAAATGAAACTGGACCATTTTCCTACACCACACACAAAAATAGACTCAAAATCAATGAAGGACCTAAACATGAGACAAGAATCTATCAACATTCTAGGATGCCTGTGTGGCTCAGTGGGTTAAGCCTCTGTCTTCGGCTCAGGTAATGATCTCAGGCTCCTGGGATTGAGGCCCGCATCGGACTCTCTGCTCAGCTGGGAGCCTGCTTCCTCCTCTCTCTGCCTGCCTCTCTGCCTACTTGTGATACCTCTCTCTGTCAAATAGATAAATAAAATCTTAAAAAAAAAAAAGAATTTATCAATATTCTAGAGAACATAGACAGCAACTTCTAACCTTGGCCACAGCAATAGCTTGCTAGACACATGTCCAAAGCAAGGGAAATAAGAATAAAAATG